>MJUU01047778.1:13565-26195 GCA_002080025.1 Modiolus philippinarum | reverse complement strand
TTTCAACATATGACTTCCTTATGATGATAGCTTTATGATGGTACCATATTTTTAGACATTTTGACCTTGACTTTGTCCTTAGGACAATTTTTTAAAAAACTTCAACCTTGCTTCTAGAAGTTAGTTGTTTAGAATAATAGGGTGTTTATATTTTGTTCATGACTTCCCTATGGTGAGAGCTTTCTGGTTGTAGACATTTTGACCTTGACATTGCCCTGGGGCAGTTTTTAAAAAAAAATTTGAACCCTGTTTATAGAAGTCGTCTTTTAGTGATAGAGAGTTCCTGTTTGACATGTGGCTTTCTTATATCGGCCACATAAAGTATTTATCACGCAAATGTATAACCTTCAAATTAATTGTGCATTGCGGTTACTGTAATCCCCGGCGAGCTATGTTGTCTTCTGACAACTCTTGTTTCTAATCTTTCATTAGTAGATGCATATGCTTAAGGTATGAGGCTCCTGATTGAAATAAGGTCACTACATTTCTTGGATATACTGGCTCATATTTAAGTAACAAACCAGATCTTGAATGGTACAATTTCCTTGAGTGCTTATAATACTAGACAAACATTTAATAAATGGGGGAGGGGATTAGCTGTCGTTTCCGACTGCCCCTTCTCTTGTTTTCATTTTTTATTTGTCACAAAGCAATTCAAAAAATAAACAATAAAAACTAGTACCTCAAAATCATTCGAAGAATGATTTTGACATATTCCCTCATGCAAAGCTCTGTCCTTAGCAGATTTTGGCTTTACATTTTGATCACTTTGGTTATTTCTTCTCTATCAGTTTTTAAACATTTTTGAGCCTATGGTCTTCCAAACGTTTAGATTTTATCTGCACTGATGAGACATAATTTGTCGAAATGCGCATATGCAGAAAGTAAATTCACAGTAACTTCGGTATTTAGTTATTTGAGAGGTCTTTCCCAGAGTTGCGTCAGAATGTTCCCATTATTGATTCATAGGGAAAACCTACATTCTAAGCTTAATATGTTCATTTATAGACTCTAAAACGTGAAATACATTTTTTCAAAGTGACCTTGACATTTGACCTTGAGGTCATTTTGAAGGTCAAGTCTGCCTGAACATTTTTTGTATTGAATAATTGTTTTTATCTTCAATGGTATTTGAGCCATATTATATATAGGCAAAAAAAACCAAATTTAGACATCAAAAATCGTTTTTTGGTCCATAGGCCCAAAACGGCTGGTCCAGTAATTTTGGACCCAATGTAACATTATGTAGGTCTCAACAAGACACACATTTTGTCCATTACATTTCATCAGCTATCTCTTACGTTTCCGAGTTTATCCGCTAACAAGTCAAAATAAAGGTCACCGATGACCTTTGACCTTGACCTTTTCAAATGGCCACTGATGAACCAAGAACAATGGTGTAGGTCTCATGTCTATCACTTCTGGTTGGGGAGAAAGAAGCATCAAATTTTTATACGCCCGTCTTTGACGGGACGTATTATGGTATACCGGTGTCCGTCCGTCCATCTGTCCGTCCGTCGGTCCACACGTCGTACTCTAACTAGAGAACGCTTTGATCATTTTTCTTGAAACTTTGCAGGATTGTTGGGTATGACGGAAGAAAGCTCCCTATCGTTTTATTTTGTCTTTGGATTTTGCGTTCCAGAGTTATGGGACTTTGATTGTTTCAGAAAAGCTTGAAATTGCAATTTTCGTCCACATGTCATACTCTAACTAGAGAACGCTTTGATAATTTTTCTTGAAACTTTGCAGGATTGTTGGGTATGACTGAAGGAAGCTCCCTATCGTTTTATTTTGTTGATGGATTTTTCGTTCCAGAGTTATGGGACTTTGATTTTTTCAAAAAAGTTTGAAATCTCAACTTTCGTCCACATGTCGTACTCTAACTAGAGAACGCCTTGATCATTTTTCTTGAAACTTTGCAGGATTGTTGGGTATGACGAGAGAAAGCTCCTTACTATCCCCGCACTTTCGAAGAAAGTTCTGGGATAATGTTATACCCTCCGTCTGTCCGTCCGTCCGTCCGTCCGTCTGTCCGTCCGTCCGTCCGTCCGTCCGTCCGTCCGTCACACTTTTCTTGTGACTCAAACTCCTCCTACATTTTTNCGATTTGGAATCCTTTGGAAAAAATTGCATCAAAATCGGACTAAAAATAAAAAAATGAAATTTTTGAAATTCGCCCCTTTTGGGCCCCATTTATCTTGTGAACGGTACATGCCACGTGAAATCCGTTGGCATACTACAGATTGGAAATTTTCTAAGGAGTTTACTGAAAGAAACCCCATCAAAATCCGATAAATAATAAAGATTCTACAGTCAAATATGTGAAAACAACCAATTTAACCCCTTTTGGCCCCTTTTTCTAAAACGGGCAGGGCCAGGAACATAAAATTATAGCCCGGGCTAAAGCATGTGCCAAGAAACATCATACTAAAATTTGAAAATGATCTGTTCACTGGAACCAAAGTTATGCTGTCCACAGACACAAAAATACCCAAATTTTACCCCTTTTTGGCCCCTTTTTCTGAAACAGGTGGGGCCATAAACCCGAAATTAAAACCCGGGATAGCCATTATGCCAAGAAACCACATACTGAAATTTGAAGATGATCCGTCCACTAGAAACAAAGTTATGCTGGCCACAGACGCCGACGACTGCGCCATAACATAATACGACCGCAAAATTTTTGCGGTCGTATAAAAACTCCAGAAACCTATATTTTTTATAATTTTACTAAGTTCAAGAGCTATAACTCTGTACAAAATCAACCGACCAGAACCAAATTCACACTTGATCTGTATCTCACCTAGGTATACTCATATACCAAATATGAAATCAATATGTCAATCAGTTACAGAAAAAAAATCCAGAAACCTATATTTTTCAAAATTTCACTAAATCCGAGGGCCATAACTCTGTACAAAATCAACGGACCAGAACCAAATTTGACCTTGATCTGTATCTCACCTAGATATACTCATATACCAAATATGAAATCAACATGTCAATCGGTTACAGAAACCAGAGGCTCCCAGGAGCTTGTATCGCTCACCTGGTTTTCAGTTGCCACAATCAAGGTAAAGTTATACAGTTGTTCTTCAGTCTCTCAAACTTTTGTAGCTCTAACACCACCAATATCTTGAACTGTATTTAAAGTCTGATCATGTTTTACTATATTTCTTTGTTGGGCTTTTTTTAACAAAAAACGTTCTTGCTAAGGACCACATTCGACACCAGTTTTGAAGTCCAGACGTCATTTTTGTAAATGGCAGTCAAAGAACAACTTTCAACATCAGTTTTGAAGTCGCAACATAAATATCTATTTGGAAACCAAATTTCATTGAAATTGGACAACATTGAATTTTCCCGCCTTTTTTGGCAGCCATTTGAAAATAGCAGTCAACAAACAATTTTCAACACCAATTTTGAAATTGCAACATCAGTATCAATTTGGAAACCAAATTTCATTGAAATCGGACAATGTTGAATTTTCCTGCTTTTTTTGGCGGCCATTTTGAAAATGGTGGTCAACGAACAATTTTTAACATCAGTTTTGAAGTTGCGACATCAATATCTATTTGGAAACAAAATCTCATTGAAATCGGACAATGTTGAGTTTTCCTGCCTTTCTTGGCAACCATTTTGAAAATGGTGGTCAACGAACAATTTTCAACAACTGTTTTGAAGTCACAACATCAATATCTATTTGGAAACCAAATTTCATTGAAATTGGAAAATGTTGAATTTTCCTGCCTTTTCTGGGCGGCCATTTTGAAAATGACGGTCAACGAACAATGGCAATCATTTTATCAATTTACACTTAACCTTCATCCTCTGTAGTTTTGGAAATAAAAGATGAAAATATGAAAATTTTGAAAATTCTGTGAAAAAAGGGCATAACTCCTACAAGGGTTTTGGATTTTCTTCAACATTTCAGGGTGGGTAGATCTTGACATGCTGAACATTTTTGCATTTAAAGTTGACTTCTATCTCTTATAGTTTTTCTGATAAAAAATAAATAAAGTTAAAATTTTGAAAATATTTATGGAAAAAGGGCAATAACTCCAAGACGGGTTTTCAAATTTTCTTCAAAATTGCAGGGTAGGTAGATCTTGCCATACTAATCATTTTTACATCATGTCAGATTTTTGATATCTGTAACGGTTTTCTAGTTATTTGCAAAAAACAGCAATTTACCCCTATGTTCTATTTTTTGTAACAGGGGCCATCTTGTTTGATCTACAGACTAATCGAACAAAATTTTTAAACTGCATACCCTGGTGATAGTTCAGGCCAAGTTTGGTTACAATTCATCCAGCAGTTTCAGAGAAGATTTTTGAAAGTGTTGATGGACGGACGGACCACAGACGACGGACGCAAAGGGATGGCAAAAGCTCACTTGGCCTTTTAGGCCAGGTGAGCTAAAAACTCAGGAAACCTATATTTTTCAAAATTTCACTAAGTCCAAGGGCCATAACTCTGTACAAAATCAATGGACCAGAACCAAATTCGAACTTGTTCTGTATCTCACCTAGATATACTCATATAACAAACTATGAAATCAATATGTCAAGTGGTTACAGAAAAAACCTACGGATGGACGGACAGACGGAGGGACAGCCAGACGGACAGACGGAGGGTATACCATAATACGTCCATCTTTCGACTGGCGTATAAAAACTTATTCCAGATTTTCCTCCATTATATATATTTCCTTAGGGTTCTCTGAATCATACTTTGTACACATATCTCGCTTTAACTACAACATTTACTGCTGATTCTAGCACATGTAAATTTCTAAAGCATTGACGACACAAAGGAAAAACATGTGACATGGATGCAATAAACATACCTGTAATTTTTGTTTATCTTTTACTTTTATCTATAAACATGTAAAATTGTTAAATATCATCAAGCTAAGAAGAACAGGAATGTAGTGATATTGATACAATGATTAAATGCCTTTAGAAAAGACAATTTGTTTTTCCTTCGGTGCTAATAGCTGCAGTAATATCAGGCTATTTACACATTTTTGTAATATATCAAACTAATTTCTACTCTGTTCTAATCAACCATTTAATTCCTGTCAAATACCTATTAAAATATTTACAGTGAAAAACAAGAAATTTATCAATTCTGTTAAAAATATCCATTAGCAAGCATTAGAAAAGCTCATGTAGACAGATGCTTATACAAATGTATATGATTGGATGTCAAAGGTCATCATTAAACATTCTTACCTTTGTAGTCAGCATAGTAGATGATGCTAACAGAAAATTTTCATTTTTTGGATGGAACTGCATCACTGAATCAATATAGAAAGGAAGTTTAGATGATGTGAAAGTTTTTCCTCCATCTTCTGTAGTAAAAAGTACTGTTCCAGTTGATTTAACAGATACAAGGTATACCTGTAAAAAATTTAAATTCGGTAAAAAAATCTATTTTCTATTGACCATAGTACAATTCAAATATACTTGTAACAGTATACTATTATTTACAGTTACTGTGATTTTACTTTTTTTCACAGGTATTTATTTTCGCAGATTTCCAAGCGCTAACAAGTTTGCAGGTATTTAATTTTACAGAATCGTCTTCAAACTTGTGATTTTTATTAGTAATTACACATATTAATACTTATTCGCGGGTATTTATTTTCGCGGAAACATGTTCAGCACGAAATTCGTGAAAATAAATACACCGCAAAAATAAATACAATTACAGTATACAGTTGTGGTGTTTTGCTACAAATTTCACACAAATTATAGCACTTATGCATATAAAATTACCAGAGATCCATGTAGCTCTTCATAATTAGAGCAATGCACAATCTGTCAACATACTAAAATAGGCCAAAAGAAGTAAAAACTAAAAATTGATGTCAATCTTATGAAATAAGTATATTTCAAATGTGCAATTTTGGTCCCCTTGGTCCTTTACAGTTGAAAAATGTTGAAAGTCATCTTCTATCTTATAAAAAAAAGGTATGTTGTAAAAGTGCAATTATGATCCCATAGGTCCTTTATATCTGATAATTGTTAAATCTTGTAAAATAGTTTGCCAGTTTGAATCAAGGGTTGTCGGAAGATAGTAATATATAATTCTTATCAAAGTCTCAATAAGTAAATAAATTTACAGTAACATTGGCACTTAGGTTATTCATTATCTCCCCAACATAAAGGTCTGTCCTTACATGATTTTTTGCTTTCCATTTTGATCCTTTTTGTTATTTGTTCTCTATAAGCTTTTCTACATCTTTAGATTGATGGTTTTCCAAATGTTTTAATTTGGTCTGCACTGAAAAGACGTAAGTTGTAAATATAGCTATCTGTAGGATTTAAATTTACAGTAACTTGGTATTATGTTATTTGTTTCTAATAAAACCTAAAAATTTCCTTTTGAACAATACCTTCATTGGATTACGAGGATGTCTGAATATTCCAGAATGTTTTCTGATAAAAATTGGTTCTTTAGTTAATACACTTGTAATATTTTTAAAAGTTTTTCCATAGTCCTCACTGAAAAAAAAGAAAAATAGTTTAAAAAATTATAATGTAATTTTTTCTGCATGATTAATTCAGGCTTGAATCAACTTGTATTTGTAGAACATCACACAAAATATCATTTATTTATACTACTAATGGACTTGAATGTAAACTATGTTACACTTTTACAAAGTCCCTGAAACACAGTTGAGGTCTAGGTCAATTGTCCACTGGCAGCCTAAAATATTCCTGCTATGATATATCAACAGACTAATGATTGTGAAGTCACTCAACCATTAAAACATGGTCAAAGTCATATAAAATGTGATGTTTTTAACAGTGAAAGTCCATTCCATAAGATATATGTGATGATTCGACAATTTCCTGAAACTCTTGATCACTCTTTTTTTGGAATTCAATTTCAAGGTTAGATACAGAAACTTTTGAGTTTTGTTGAAAGCTTGTAATATTTTTAAAGAAAGGTCATTTCCTGGTAACAAAAAATTTTGTAAAACATCACATATAAGTCCATTTGAATTAAATTTTATCTTTAGTCGATTTTAGCCAATCTGGCCTTGACCTTGGAGGTAATGCCCCAAAAATAAATAGGCATTTTTTTACCCTGACAGAAAATGTATTTCTAAGTTTAGTTCCATGATTTGAAAATTAAATGTATTTATCGCTAATTTGGTTGATTTTCAATTGATCCCGAGCGTCGATAATTCTATTATCACTGCACTGCGCTGATACGAACATATTATCGTCAATCTCTATGGAACGTTAGCAACAGTGTATTAATACGACGTCGCGTGACGTTTCGTGAAAAAAATATTCCCGAAAGTAAGCGCTATATTAAACCAAAATTTATATATTTAACCTAAAAAGTATTTCTGTAGCAAAAGAAACATATATCTGGTATATATCAATAACAGAATTAGCGATAAAAATACTATTAGTAATTTGTTTTGCTCGGATGGATTTCTCAGCTAGTATTGCATCTCGTGCTATCGCACTCGATGCAATACAAGCTGAGAATTTCATACTCGCAAAACAAATTTACTAATAGTATATATGTATCTGATTAATTATTTGTTTAATACTTAGTGTGGTGAAAAAATTCAATGTTGTACATGAAATGACTTCCTGACAACTATCTTACGTCCTGTAAATATTTGAGGCTCCAGTTGGTACACCAAATACTTCTTGACTTGTTACTACAATCATAGTCTGCAAAATAGAACAAAAATATGGGTTAAATAATGGTAAAATAGGAAAGTTTTCAAGGAGACAAAATATTTTCTTTGCTAAATAAATATAGTAACCAGTTTAACCTTAGCTTTTGCTATTGTTACCAAGTCCAGCTGTCCAGATTTAGTAGTTGTTTATGTTTGTCTGTTGTCTTTCATTTGTGTTTTGTTGTCAAGTTCTCTAGATAAATGTCACCTGGATTTTATTTTCAGACATTGTATAACGTTTCCTGTGGTCTTTTCTTTTTTAAGCAACATCTCTGGGAACATCATATTTATTTTTCTTATATTTAATCATCATATATGTGCAATAATGTAAATAAATGTTTATATCTACTTACACCATGTTCACCAGCCCATGCTAATGCCATCCCTGTATTATTGTCACTATCAAACACTTTCTGCAAAAAAAAAAAAAAACAGCAATCAGTTTAGCATGTAAAAGGTTTAATGTGTCACTCTGCTTTTCATAGTTAGTCAAATAAGTTAATTGATCCCACATTTGTAACTAAGTATTATATTCCCAAGGAATCAATCGGTACTATCTGTAGTAGCAGTACTAACACACTTGCATTAATTTGTCGATAGAGAAAAATGGAACTAATGGGACAGTGAGAACTTTGTGGCTTAAGTTCGTTGTATTTTCAATGGTCTTTTGCAAAATTTACATGATCATACTCAAAGCTCTTTAGCCTGAAGTCATAGTGATTAGTCTTTCTGCTATCAAAAGGTATATCTAAAGGTTTTCATGCCTATAAAGATCTTTGGAATTGATTGTATGTTTTCAGCGATTTAAGTTTATCCTTAGTATAAAAAGGAATATACAGAAATGTTTTGCATTGATTTTCCAGGAAATTCCTGCTTAATGTTGTCCTTGGAATTTCCTACAATGCTTTACATTGAAAGATAAATATAGAATCCACAATTGCATCGAGTGAAAAATATAGTATATCCTTCCAGATCAAGTGGATTACGATATTTCTCCAGTTCGAGATAGTTAAATTTGTGATTTTCAACATGCGAGCTTTAGCGAGCATGTTAAAATCAGAAATTTCACTATCGAGAATGGAGATATATCGTAATCCACGAGCAAACGGAAGGATATATTGTTTCTCCAATGACTTTTACAGTGTTTTAGGTGCAGATTCAATGGTTCAGCACGGTTGTCAACATTGGTCGCGCTATCTGAAAGCCTAGTTACGATGACGTCACAATAGACTTTATGAATGAAATGAAACATTGCGGGAAACATCACGCAGAAATTTAACCAACGTGTGGATTAAAAATAATACGTATTTTTAATCAACTGGGTTACACGCTGAGAATTAGAGAAATGACATTTCTACACTAGAGATAGTCATATTTTCAATTTTTCTAAACGCAAGGCTAGCCTAGCATTTATTGAAAAATTAACTATCGAGAGTGTAGAAATTTCATTTCTAACATGATACAGTTGTAGATTTTATTTCTCTAATTTTGCACAAAAAACATAACCCCCCTTTTCTGATGATCTGAAATAAATGTGTTCTTTGAGCGTGACATCATCAGGCATGGTTGCCATTTTTCTTGACGTCACAATGGTCAAGTTGAAAAACAGCAAACATATTTGACGCCATATTTGAATTTCATTCAGTCACTAGCCGAGAACAACATTCTCCATAGAGAGGAGAAATGTATTTCTCTGACTGTTCGGGAAACGTGAAAACAGGACAGAAATAAGAGAAAAGATCTTTAGCTAAGGATTATTTCCCTTTGTCCAGAACAGGTAAATATGCAAGTATACAGGTAAATATGCAGGTATAAGCCAGTGCATACATGTATATAATCAGTTATCAATTTCCTAATATCTTATGCAATGTTTAAATTAAAGAAATTTATATTGCAAAACACTCTCATATATATTTACAAACTGCAGCATCATTTTGATCTACAAATTTTTTCTTTAATTATTCTTAATGCATAGCTATTACTATTGCTATCTCATAAGATCAGGATACAGTACATTTTGGTATATCTAATATGTTCAACATGACTAACCAGCTGAATCATTGATAAACTAAATAAACATCTTATAAATCTACCCTCTGGACTTAAAACAACGTGCTTTGATTTTTGTTATTTAAATATTTTGATTTCATATATATACTTCAAAGAACCAAATTCTTAATTTTGTTCAAATTCATAAAGATTTTCAATATAAAGTACACATTTGTGAGTTTTGAACACATGCATTTCTTTCATTCAAAAATTGGGCCTTTCTCAATCCCTCTCTTCTAAACACTATATTCACTCTATCAAATGCCACAGAGACATTCCACTTTATCCAGGGGAGCTTTTTTCATAGCAAAAATCTAGGTATTGTCTTTTATCATTGCATGAGAAATGGACTACGAGTAATTCCTCTCAACCCAGTGCTTCGGGCCCTCTCACTAATGCTCTGGGTTAAATTTGAATATAAAGACCCAGCCTATGGTTAAATGACAATAACAATGTTCCTGCCATGAATTATTTCTAATTTAACCAACATCATACAGAGCCATATAGATACAATGTACAGCGATATGAAACTAATCTTTAATCCTTTAGAAAAATTGATAATCAGGGCTTGACATAAAAATTTCTAACAACTTGTCCCTTTGGGCAAGTGGGAGACAGATTTTACTAAGTCTGAATAAAACTAGAGAATGTGTCTATAAGACAAGGATGCCCCGCAGACAAATTTATCACAATAGATAACCTAAGTCAATCAGGCATAAAAATTAGTTCCCGGTCACTGAATCATCCAGAAGTTCCATTACAGATGATTAATTTGATGAAATATCCCATTGGTACAATGTGTAGTTGTTAAGAAATGGACTTAAATGCAAAATTTAACAAAAGTCACTCAAGCATAAAATATAGGTCAAATCTACCTGACTGTCAATGTTTGGGGTAGTACTCATCAAGGCAATTAATTTGATAAAATATCCCATTGGTACAATGTGTAGTTGTTGAGAAATGGACTGAAATGCAAATGTTAACAAAAGTCACTCAAGCGTAAAATATAGGTCAAATCTACATAGCTGTCAATGTTTTGGGTAGTACTCATCAAGGCAATTAATTTGAGGAAATATCACATTGGTATAATGTGTAGTTGTTGAGAAATGGACTTCAATGCAAATTTTAACAAAAGTCACTCAAGCGTAAAATATAGGTCAAAGTCACCTACCTGTCAATGTTTTGGGTAGTACTCATCAAGGCAATTAATTTGATGAAACATTGTATTGGTATAATGTGTAGTTGTTGAGAAATGGACTTAAATGCAAATGTTAACAAAAGTCACTCAAGCGTAAAATATAGGTCAAATCTACCTAACTGTCAATGTTTTGGGTAGTACTCATCAAGGCAATTAATTTGATGAAACATCATATTGGTATAATGCGTAGTTGTTGAGAAATGAACTTTAACGCAAAATTTAACAAAAGTCACTCAAGCGTAAAATGTAGGTCATGGATCCCTAATTGTTGGTGAATCTGGTACCACTAATCAAGGTGCATGTACTGATGCAATATTTCCAAAATACTACAAGAGGTTGCCAATATATAGACCTAAACGCAAAACTTAACATCGGGACGGACGTACGTACGGACAAGGGTAAATCTATATGCCCCTTCCACTACGTGGCGGGGCATAAAAAAAAATACTAGCCCAAAATTTTTCCAAGCAGCAGTAACAAATTAAAGTTATAGCAGGAAATTGGGACATCATTTGTAAAACAACAAGAGCTGTCGCCAAATGGCAGCCAAATATACCCCCCCCACCCTCCCCCCCGCTCATTGAACCCTGAATCAATATGGTAAGTGCAAATTTAAGTTGGTGTGGACACAATACAAGTGTGGACACAGTTCAAGTGTGGACACAATACAAGTATGGACACAATGATATAATCTTCAAGAAAGAACTTTTCACAAGGGTTCCAATGTAATACTCTGTCGAAATCAGACAAATATAAAATTCACTTTTTTGAACTTATTTAATATTTTACACAAAAATCATAAGCATTAGAAAAATTTCATTGCAACACTTTGAAAACAATTTTTCAAGAGAATTAGAATGAAAAAAACTCTCCAACAGTTTGATTTCACAATATCTACGCTTTAAATTATTTCTTTGAAAAAAAAAAGGTCATTGCAGAAGGAATCAACAAAAGTCAAAGTCAAATTATCTCCCCTCCCTGGTTTCGTACAATGAATACATTCCTTCATGCACTTCTCCATATAGTGTCCTTCCTTTGTCTAAAGTTTCATTAAAATACTTCAAGTGGTTTAAGAGGAGTTGTGCTTACGAGGTTTATACCCATACATAGGGAATCAACAAAGTCAAAGTCAAATTATCTCCCCTTCCTGATTTCAAACAATAATTAAATCCCTTATGCACATATGCATATAGTGTTCTTCCTTTGTGTAAAGTTTCATCAAAATCCTTCAGGTGGTTTAAGAGGAGTTGCGCTTACGAGGTAACCCATACATAGGGAATCAACGAAAAGTCAAGAGTGGAATTATCTCCCCTTCTTGGTTTCGGAAAATAATTTATTCCTTCATGCACATCTCCATATAGTGCCCTTTCTTTGTGTAAAGTTTCATCAATATCCTTCTAGTGGTTTAAGAGGAGTTGCGCTTACGAAGTAACCCATACATAAGGAATCAACGATAAGTCAAAGTCGAAGTATCTCCCCTTCCTGGTTTCCGACAATAATTTTATTCCTTCATGCACATCTCCATATACATTGTAGTGTCCTTCCTTTGTGTAAAGTTTAATCAAAATCCTTCAAGTGGTTTAAGAGGAGTTGCGCTTACGAGAAGTGTGGACAGACAGACGGACGGACGGACAGACAGACAGTGTGATTCCTATATACATGTACC
>MJUU01047778.1:0-10851 GCA_002080025.1 Modiolus philippinarum | reverse complement strand
TTTTATAATATGATTTATCTATGCAGAGGTTTATTATATGTGAACATGTATGTATATTGGGTTTTATAGATATATCTGTATTGGTAATATTGAAATGTAGTATTTCAGCATATCTGCTATTTGATTCTATATAGATACCATGCTGTGTCATCCTCCCATTTATTTTATTTTGTTCTTCTTTTATTTATTTTTTTTCAACAAATTTATATTTTGTATCAATAACTTTAATTTATTTTATTTTATTTTTTTCTTATTTTCTGTCTCACATTCTTAATTCTAATCTCTACTACCAGTAAGATCTTTCTTCTGTTACTTAATATATACAATGTATGTCTACAAAATCATTGGATAATAATCTAAACATTCATTAACATAATTTATGATAATAAGATGGCTCTGTTTATAATTTTTCACTCTTTATTACTACTAGATAATACCTTATATTAACAAATGATCCTCTTATATGATAGACCGTAATGTGTAAAAAATGATTGAAATACGCTCTTTTTTTTCTATCTTGCTTCTGTCACAAAACAAACTGCTTCTTATATACTTTTGATTGTGTATATTGTATAATACTAGTATGTGATCATTATTTATATTCATTTAAATTGTTCCATTTGTACCATCTTGTTGTGGGAGAGGATTTATATAGGCCTAGCCTGTTGTCCAATCCCGTTGATTATTTAATCAATAAAATTATTTGAATTGAAAAAAAAAGAAAGAAAGTGCTTTATCAGTAAATAATTGAAGTATAGAGAAAAAGTCATATGAATATGAATTTTGATTTCCTCTAGAGTTCCCTCTCTTTGTACATGTCTTAAAAATGCTATGAATGTGGAAAATGTAGGGTGTAGCAATGGTGTTTGAAACCTCAAATCTTTACATATTTTACAAACTAAACTTCAAATCTATTCTAAAAATATTTCACAGACTTCTCGTTTCTCCTGCCTTGATAATCTAACTATTTATAATTGCGATAATCTGGAATTATGACAGAATCAAACGCATACTTTCAAATTCCTAAAATTTCTGTGCTGGTGAAATGCAGCATTATTAAAAAGATGTCGATATGTCATTTGATAATACTAAAATCAAAAAGTTTCTCATATTTTACGTTTCTTTATGCGGCATTGAAAAGTGGAAAAATGATTCATAAAAAACTGGTCAAATACCCCAATTGGGATATAACCGTATATCCCAATTGGGATATAATAGCCTAATTGGGATATAATAGCCCAATTGGGGTTTCCCCCAACCTGCCTAATGTTTTTTTTTCCATACTTCAAAATGTTCTTGTGTGACCTCGATCGTTTTAGCGGTAGTCTTCCGTTTTGTTGGAAGCAACACCACTCAGATGAGTCTTTTTCCACAACCGCTAGCATTATTGCGCGAAGAATCGTTAAAATCAACAGGATTCCCGACTCCTGTCGTCAAATCCGCCATTTTTACTCGTCTGATTTACACTTCCTGTTTTAGCGGTATCTTATCTAAACACCGGAAATACGGCAATGACAAACATACAATGCAACGGACGAAAAATACAAAGCAAAAAAAAAAAAAACTTTTTGCCGACCTACCGACCCTATTTTCAAATACCTTGTAACCGGAAACACACATATTTTTTTTTGGCCTAAAGCAATTATACATTGCCATCAGACTGGCCGCCTTCATCAGACCACAGACCCAGATTTCGAGATGTTTCGGCCCTAAAACACTTCAGCCATGTGTAATTTCAGACTTGGACGTTTCGGCCCTGTTATAAGTATGTGCTTCCGTATAAATCTTGGCAAGTGATAAACAATGTATTGAAAGTGCGCTACAGTAAAACGGTTGAGAAGTGCATCTGTTACAGTTGATTTGTGTTTTATAATGCATTGTGGGAAGATTAGACGAAGTAAACATACGAAAGGTTGAATTTAAGCCTGTTTTTGGGGTTGCTCACAAACATACCCTAACATGGCCTGCTTATCCATTTAAAAAAGCAGTGTTTACTCCCGACTTCATTTATAAGAGAAGAAACTATGGTACAAATCGTAATAAGAGTAGTTATAATAGGATTTTATCAAACGTTGCAGAAGTTTGTCTTAGCTTGGGGTTAGATAAAACAACGGCAGTAGAATACTGAAGGAACAAGGGAAGCGATGACTACAAAAATCGAAGTCCAAAGACATGGCAGAAACGGTAACAGATAAAAACAAAGACAAAACAAGGACGTGAGACAGCTACAATGCACGGAAATAAAAAGATAACATTAAGAACTAAGGCACTCATAGTATGAACTCCCATGAAAACCGGGAGTGACATCAGGTGCTCCGGAAGGGTAAGCATGTCCTGCTCCACTAGCGACACCCGTCACACGATCAGTGAGGTATATATTGTTTTGAAAGTTCTGATATGTAGCTGATTGGAATTGCCATTTTCTAACCCTCAGACAAAACCATTACTAACTTGACGACTGTCATTGCCTTTCAACAGAAGGCTCAAGTATTATTTGGAATCAATTAAAAAATTAATAAAACATTAAACCGCATTTGTTATTTTGTTTTCTAATTGAGGAATTCCAATTAACAAACAACTAAATCATTATAAAAACACCGTTAATGCATTTGAAATTTTTCAACGTTATATCAGGTGGAGCGATTTCACGGGAATTCGTCATGTTGCCAATCTCTTTAATTATATGTCTCTGGTTATATAATCCGATTTAAATGTCAGGAAATTGTATAAAGTACAGATCTATGTAAGATGTTTTCATTGAATTAACATATTGCCAATCAGTTTATCTTCTTCTTCCCATCAAGTACAGGCCACTGTCGTGGATTATCGTACTGGCGCATGTGGTGCAAAGAGGACTATATACAGGTGAGGTGCAGAAATATATACAGGTGCAGAGGTGTGGCTAAAAACATCCAGTACGTCTAATGTCTGATGGTGGTGGTCTGGATCTGGGACTTGAAGCAGTCCATGGATGATGCTCGGACTGCTTCTGCTGGTAAAGAGTTCCAGATACGTATGCCATCAGGGAAGAAGGACTTCTGGTAGATAAGTGTCCTTGCATATGGGACCAAGAAGGTGATGTTGTTACCTCTAGGTGAGATGGTATGTCAATCAACTGGTTCACCACTCTGTACATCATACAGGCTTTGGCTTTGGCCCTGCGTTCTTCTAGGGTTGCCCACTGGAGCTGATTCAGCATGTAGGAGATGCTACTGGTTGAGTGGTAGTCAGCGGAGACCATCCTGGCTGCTCTTCGTTGAATCATCTCCACTTTATTGATGTTTTCTGCTGTATGAGGATCCCATATGACTGCTGAGTATTCTGTCAAGGGTCTTATCAGTGTCAGGTAAAATAAAGACTTGGTTTCCATTGGGCAGTGATGTAGGTTACGCCGCAAAAAGGCTAAGGTGTTGTTTGCCTTTTTGGTTACCTGGTTTATGTGGACATTCCATTTGAGGCTTTTGTGTATGTTGAGTCCTAAGTACTTAGCAGAGTCTACCACTTCTAGGGTGTGGCCATGGATGGTATACTTATGGCTGATGATGTTTCTCTTGGGATGGAACTCCATAAGCCAATCTTTTTCCCATTTCTGCAGGTGTTCAAGGTCTTCTTGGAGTTTCTTGGCATCCTCAGTGGTTTTGATGTCTCTATACAAGGCGCAGTCATCTGCAAACAGTCGCGTTGTTGATCCCTCTGAAACTGCATCCGGTAAGTCGTTAATTTATAACAGGAACAACAACGGACCAAGGACGCTGCCTTGAGGCACACCGGAATGCACTGGAGCTGTGTTGAACTTCGCCCCCTCAACAAGAACTTGCTGTGTGCGGCAGCTGAGAAAATTGGCTATCCACTGATTGGTCTTGTGTCTGATGCCATAGAAGCTGATCTTGTAGAGAAGACGCTGGTAGGGAACTTTGTCGAACACCTTTGAAAAATCTAGTAAGATTAAGTCTGTCTGGCCCCTGTTTTCAATGTTCTTGGCTAAATCCTGGATGGTAAGGATTAGCTGGCTTTCACATGAGCGTCGTTTCCTGAAACCATGTTGTGCATCATGTAGAATATGGTGGTCGTCAAGATGTTTCGTATTGCTGCTGCAGATGATGTGTTCCAGCATTTTGAAGGCCACTGACGTCAGGCTAACCGAGCGGTAGTTTTTGGCTTTGCTCTTGTCTCCTTTCTTGAATATCGGAGCCACGTTTGCTGTTTTCCAGTCTGATGGTAATATGCCCTAATTGATTGAGGCCTGGAAAAACAGTTGAAGTGTTGGTGCTACTTCTGTGGCCATCTCTTTGAGTATTCTGCATGATATTTCGTCTGGTCCTGTGGCTTTATGGATTTTAAGGCCATAAAGTATTTTGAAGACTCCTTGTAGACCGATTGTAATAGGTGACATATCATCAAATGGACTAGGGCCTTTGTTTGGTATTGAGTCGCAATCTTCATTTTTGTTGAATACCGATGAAAATTGGCAATTCAGGATGTCAGCTTTCTTCTTACTATCTGATTGTATCATGCCAGTGTTGTCTTTGAGGGGGGCAATTCCAGTGTTTTCAGTACGCAGTCCTTTGATAAAGCCCCAGAATCTCTTCGGGTTTTCTGTCGAGTCTGGGCTGATGATGTTGGTTATGTAGTTGTTGTAGGCTTTTTTACAGGCTTTGGCAGACATGGCAGATAGCCGTTTGATATGTTGGTAACGTCTTTGATCTTTTATGTTGCCTGTTCTCCTTGCTTTAATATAGCTCCTCTTTTTCTTTCTTGATAATGTTTTGACTTCTTTATTTATCCAGGACTGGGAATATCTTGTTGATGACTGTTTGGATGGCACATGCTTGTCTTGAAGTTTAAGCAAGTTAGATTTGATATAATTCCACATCTCTTCTAACGGACTTGATGTATTATATGATTGGCAAAAAGTGGTGGAAAGTTCTGCGCAATCTTTTCTCAGTGCATCCATATCGGCTCTTTTCCATAAGTAGATCTTATGACTTATGGGTTTGTTCTTCCTGGCAGTTGCACTGGTAACAATGTTGATCATGTCGTGATCTGCAACTCCAGGGGCTGGTGTACATTTAATGACAAGTGATGGTCTGTTGGTAAAAAATAAGTCTAATGTGGCGTTCTGTCTTGTAGGGAAATTGACCATTTGTTCAAGGCCACTGTTCTGGGCACAGTCAATAAGACGTTGATTGATAGGTACTATTGTATTTGCTCTTCCTTCAATTTCTTGAGTGTTCCAATTGATGTCTGGCAGGTTTAGGTCCCCACCTACCCAAAAGATTGCTTTCTTATGTCTTGCAGTGATGGTTTCTAGTGTTGAGCAGCGAAGAATTCGGTGGTCTATATAGTGCCCCTACTATGAGTTGTTTCCCTTTTTCTACAGTAATTGAGGCATAAACAGATTCTGTATTTATCTCAATATCTAGTTGATCACTTACTATATCTGCCTTTACTGCGATAAGTACTCCCCCAAAACCATCTTTCCTATCTGTCCTGTATATAGTATAGTTTGGTGGAAATATTTCAGAGTTATGTACTGATTCATTTAACCATGTTTCTGTTCCGATTATTATACTTGGTTTGTAAGTATCAATAATGTTTAGTATTACAGCCTTTTTACTTTTAATACTCTGAAAGTTAATGTTCAGTATAGTGAATTTATTCCTTGATCGTGCAGAGTTTTGTTTACTCCTGTGTAATGCTGCTTTAGGTGATGAGCAGGCATCTGGTGGACCAAATGATTCATTACGTGATAAGCTGTTAAAGGAATTTTGCATATGTATGTCCATACTATCAAAGAAACTAGAAGTGAACTGGGGCATCCCACATGTAACACAATGCCATGAGATGTTAAGACAGTAATATATATTTGATGGCATGTGCATGCAGTCAGCATGGTACCACAAGTTGCAGTCATCGCAACTCACTCCTTTTTGACGCCATGTTACAGCTCTTTGGCATATCTGACAAGGATATTTGGGTGTTCTAGGACCTGGGTTTAATTCAATATCAGATGCTACAGTCAGGATTACAAAGCTCATGTACAGGTATGTGTGAAGTTTACCCCTTCTGATGTTTGGGTATGTACATAATGTTTTTAACCCTTTACAACCTCTGTTTACAGATATACTTTTGATACCAACTTTCCACAGTTGTTCCTTTAGTGTATTTATATGGTAGTCTGTTTATGGCCGAAAAGTCCTGCTACCAGATCCCAAACGTATCAATTCTAAAAAAAAAAATACAAAGAGTTCCAAATCATGCCAAAGCAGTGTTGCATAAATGGTATCGAGAACAGTACATGCTTGACAATGACTGAGCCTTGATGTAACAAAACCAGAAGAGGATCTAAGCTAATATTAGCATGTACTAGATAACTTACTAGTAGTTGCTAATTTAGCAACTATATTTACATGACTTATCATTACTTCGAAGCAAAATCGTGACTGCTTTTGATGTTTTTTTTTACAATACAGATTTGTTTCGGGAATGTTTGTACCTTTTCTTCTATTCTTATCTTTGCACTCAAAGTATCTGTAAGAAAAGTTTTTTCTTGTTGTAAACACTTGGAGTCGGCGTTTCGTCTAAATCGAGCCCTAGATTCTTCTGAAAGTTGCAGGGAGGGCAAATCTTTTTCTACCATATCAAACTGATGCACCAGCGAACTGCTACTTAAAGAAATCAGATATGTCAGCAAAGATATAAGAAAGAGGAAATACATCTCAGTGTTTTTCTTCGCCATACAAGTTTGTATCGACGTTTCACGTGAGAGTTAGCGACATCTACAATAATATTGTGGTTGTTGGCCCTTATTAATGAGTCCAACCTTGTACCGAAAATTTTCATTTGCAGAAAGGGTTAGAAACGTACCAATCGCAAAATGCATAACTTTGTACAAGGACGTATACTAAATATACGTCCTTGCTATGTAGAACTTATGGTTGAATACCGTTGTATTTGTTGTCTCCATATCATATATATATAAAACGAAAACAAAGCAAAAAAATAACAACAAAAAAACAACAAACAAAAACAAAACAAAGAAAACACACACGCACACGAAACAAAATTAAGAAAGATATCAAAACAAGGACGTACGGACTATTCTAATGAAAATATATTTTACAAAAGAGTGGAATCTTTCCATTAAATGGTAACAACGGACCAGGCTGAATGTACTTCTGGCCATCTCAAAATTTTTGGAAAGGGCAATAAATATATTCAAGTCATTGTATTTTATGAAAAACTTTTAATCCCTATTTATCTGCATTGAGAGATGGGTATAATGAGTTGTCAAGTTGTTTTGATAAAAATAAGAATCATCGGGAGAAAACAACTTGATGAAAATAAATAGTAAGAGCAGTCACATATCAAAAACTTTTGATTGCCTACCACACGATCTTTTGCTGAATGAAAATTAAACTTGAGCTGTGGCGTTTCTGATATATAAAGCTTTAAAATTAATTGAAAGCTATTTGGTTAATAGAAAACAAGATGTAATTAAAGACTGAAAGTCTTGAGAGTTGCCAAAATAGCCAGAAGAAAACAATGCAAAATCCATTATACTCAAAGTTAATGACAAATAAAAATTCAATAAGACATGAAACTTCATGCATTTTACAATAAAAACTTGTCTGACATAAAATTTTACGGTGCATTATCGAGATGAATACGTGGTTTTCTATGATCAATGGCCATATACCATTCATTACTGTGATTTGTTGCACTGAATGATAGATACAGAATGTAATAAAAATCATGGCTAGGAATGTTGTTATATCATCACCAGTTTAAATGACCTCTAAAACTAGAGATAATGTTAGTGCAGTCTCTGTTGGTTTGTAATTGCAGCTGCTCCTACCTGTTTGTGATGTTTCCATCGTTAATTTGGTTGATTCTGCTAGGCCTTTGGAAGCCCTTGGTTCAGTACCTTTTTCCCCTTCTGCTCATGAGAACGAAAGATAACCCCTTTCTTGTTTCAGGTTGTCATGCAGAAATAGTAGTTTCTGGACGATGATCTAGCAGCAAGAGAGAAGGTTTTCCATATAAAGTCTGTTTACTCTGTTTACGCCCCAAAAGAGGAGGATACATTCACAGTTGAGTCTAGGGTTTTCACTTGACGAGGGATATGATGCCTTTTTTCTGCACATATTCTTCTGAGTCTCTCTGTGGTTTAGTTCAAGAGTGTGCTATTTCTTACCTTACTTTTTCCTTCTTTTTTGTAACTTTCTTTTATTTTTGAAAACATCAGCATAAGTATGAACATATATATATATATATTGTATAACAAGTAGAATGTATAATTAATTATTTTCTTACCCAAGTGCAGCAGACATAACTCTCCATTTCTCAATTGTTTGTTCCCTTTTTGCATATGAGATCAAACAACTGGACTTTTTTCAATATTAATTTCTTTTTTTTATTATTTCAAACACTCCCTTTAATTTTGGTTTTTCATTGTGAATATGAAAAATTTAACAATTAATAGAATGTTTTCTACAGCCATGTCAAAATGTTCAGAGTCACATCCAAGAATTATCTCTCTTGGATTGTAAGGAAATCTGATACCTTTTGAATTGAAAAAAATCACTTAATGAATGCCAAATATTTTTAACAATGTTGCAGGTCCAAAATAAGTGTAAAATAGTTTCCTTTGATTCTTCACAAAAATTACAAAGTTCAGTTTCTTTTAATTTACACTTATATAGAAAAGAGTTTGTTGCAATGATTCTATACAAAAGCTTCAACTGCAACTCTATCAGTTTGTTATTTTTTGTAACGATATATGGAAGGTTAAAAATATTTCCCCAGTCATCAACAGACATACTGAGGTCTATTTCCCATTTACTTTTTGCGTTCAGAGGTTCCTCTGCAAAAAAAATTTACAAAGAGACTGTTAATTAATTTACAACTTTTAGGATTACGTTTGATTCTAATATGGCTTCCTGTATTAGCTTTGTAAATAGAGTCATGTTATAATACCAATATAACACTCTTAGCACATGCGCAAAAGATGCATAGTTTCTGTTGCATATTTTGAATCTATTTTTCATTTTAACTGTCAAAATCATCTACCATCCACTCACAACTTTTTTAATTTAATTTGTTTCCGAAATTCATTATGGAATTTTTTACTTGAAAAGGCAATGTTCGGGACAAACTTTAATTTTCCTACTTGTGACGTCACAAATAACATCGTAATGTCCGGTTCGTAAGCAGCGTCGGTTGGAAAGTTTGAATGGAGATTAATAGGACTTGAGGCATTTTCTACAGTTAAATAAGCAATTTCATCAAACGAAAGTAAGTTTTTTGTTGTACTTGTGGAAAGTTTTATGTCCGTGTATTTGTTTATCAAAATCAAAATGTTACGGAACCATTAGATAGTCGCTGCTCGCTTCGGGTATAAAATGGGTGAAATTTCCATATCAGAATCGAAATAAATCATACCCGCCAAATACTATATTGTCATTATAACATGGGCTTTCGTTGTTTTTGCATATTTTACCCCTCGCTAACGCTCGGGATAAAATATTTGCTAAAACAACTCAAGCCCATGTTATAATGACAATATAGTATGGCGGCCATGTTTTATTTCTTAATTTTATTTAACATTTCATTTTCTATCGTTGTCGGTTTGGTTTCATTTTTAATCCTTTCCTTCCATTCTTTAGGAATTGAATTAATGATCCCATAGAATTAAAGGAAAGAACACTGTCCTTTAAATTTTTGTTTAAACTGATCAAAACTCAAAAATTGACAATTATCATCTACAAAATCATTAATAAAAAATACATCTTCCTCACACCATCTCTGAATGAAGCACATTTTTTTTATTGATTTGAATATTATTGTTAAACCAGAGTGGTTGACTCAAAACAGGTTGCTCTCGAGTTTGTAATTCATTAAGTTTTAACCAACTTAACAAAATATCTTTCCAAAAAGGATTCAAACTACAGGCAACCTTTTGAATACCAGTTTTATTCAATAAGAAAACCTTCTCACCTCCAAATCTTTCTAATTTATTCAAGATCAAAATTTTGCAAGGAGAAAAAATTCATGGATCAAGTAACTCACTGATCCATGACATTTTCAAAGAGTAAAAAAATGATTTGACATGAGGAATTTTTAGCCCCCCTTCCTCATATTCATTTATCAGAACATTTCTTTTTATGCGATCTAGTTTACCGTTCCAAAAAAAAAGTTGAAAAAAATTCTTTGTATATCATCAAAAATGTAATCCGGTGGATTGGTGGTATTGTGAGAAGTTGGATCCCAATTGGTAATGCCAGAGTTTTAATTACTGTCACTTTACCCAGAAATGTTAGTTCTCGATCAATCCAATTGTTCAACAGTTTTTTAATTGACTCAATTTTATCTACAAAATTTCCAAATGTCTTGTCTTTTTTTGTTAAGTCATACTTAATTCCCAAAAGTTTAAAGTTTCCTGTATGATTCCAGTATAGTTTTTTTATCTGGGAACAAAATATCTGTACTACCAAATTTTGAGCCAATCCAAATAGCTTGCGTTTTATCCAAATTCACTCTCAATCCACCACGTTAGGAGAATTTATCCAAGACAAACAAGGTTTGATTTAATGAACTAATGTCAATGATGAATCATCCGCATATTGACTTAATAAGAATTCCGACTCATTAATTTTTATCCCTCTTATATGTGGATCATTTTTGAGTGCCCAACTCAACAGCTCAAGGACAATACTGAATAGGTAGGGGGACAGCGGATCCCTTTGACGAACTCCCCTTTCTAAGATGAAGAAATCAGAGCAATGAAACTCCCCTTTCTAAGATGAAGAAATCAGAGCAATGACCATTGTTTAAGATACAACTATTAAT
>MJUU01047774.1:0-31737 GCA_002080025.1 Modiolus philippinarum | reverse complement strand
CCATTCTGAAAAAAATAGACTTTTTCTAAACCAAATAGACTCCGTTAAATGAACTAACCTGCAAACATAAGCGGAGGCCACTGAAGAGACTCGCCGCGTATTAAAAATAAGAGTCGAAACACCCATTTACATGTAATCAGACTATAAGCTGACAATACTCAGCGAATCATAATGTCATGACGACTATGTGGAAGTAAAAAAAATACGAAAACACTGCATATTTGTGTGTTAACATAAATTACAGAGAAATAGGGTTTGAGGCCCGAATTAATCAGTACAGAGATGGGATTCGGTACTTTTATTGCAAAAAATACGTGGATGCTTGGTGCTATTATATACAAGAAACACTATAAATTAGTGTAGGGTCCATCGAACAATAGGGATACGTGGATGCTTGGTTCTATTTTATAAAAAAAAATAGGGATAAGTGGATGCTTGGTGCCATTTTACACAAAAAATTTTACAATTTATGAGAAAAGACCTTTGTTTCATTGACAACTATTGCAATTAAATGATACAAATTTCGACAAGAAAAATCTGTCATTCCGTATGTAAAAGAACAACAAAATTTTTGCGAATTTTTGACTTCAGCATAAGTCAAATAATTTAAACATATTTTTAAAAGTTACCTAGGGGACCCCTGATGAGAGCAGACCTAGTCTACCTTTTAATTCCGACTACAAAGTGAAATATAACCATCCCTAGAAATTGTTACAAAGCTGCCGAAACACTATAAATTAGTGTAGGGTCCATCGAACAATAGGGATACGTGGATGCTTGGTGCTATTGTATACAAAACAGTTATTTTCCCCAAGTACCATATATATTTATTTACTTTCAGCATACTTGTGATATGTAAAATATTTGTCTAATTAATATACATTTTACCCATTTCTAGTTCTACATGATTCATCTCCCCTCTAACTCTGGCTTAAAGAAACTGCGTTATCGTTTAGAGAGCAATGAACGAGGATGTTTCGCGCTTCTCCCTTTTCTGCCTATATGACCACTTCGATGTTGATCACTCTGTTAAATAGATTACATATTTTTCTTGAAGTACATAACAAAATATCTATAAATTTTGACCATGTATTAAATCTTTTACAACTTAATTTTGTTTAACTGTACTGTACACCAGAACCAGAACGATTTATTCAATTAAGATAAGTGAAAATCAAACAAAGCCGGGATAACAAGATTTAATTTCCACTGAAAAAGGGAGAAATGGAAGGGACAGGAAATTTCGCCTTCTATACGACATCCAGTGAGTTTGCTCTCCTTAAAGAAATATAAAAGGGGTTTATACTGCATTGAGCTTGGCGCACATTTAGAATGGGTCACGGTTAGGATATTCATATCATGACCCAACTAGCCCGCATTAACAGGGCATTCTCCTATCCACCAACTTGGGACGCATCCGGCAGCTCTGTAGTCGGAGGACCTGAAAATCGATTCATGTACCGGTGATTGTACAATTAGTAGGCAGATACCAATGTCATTTTTTACTACTGAGTTCTGGCTTTTTCCTGATAGTATAATATGTAGACCTGTCTCTATTGTGAATAATAATCCCTTTTCCTAATACCCAATTTCTTGAAATTGGTCCGTTGAATTCTTTTTGAAATTTTTGTAATTTCTTTTTGGTTCTATTGAAAAGCCACATGTTCTGATTTTTTTAATTTTTTTTCAGTTCCTGTGTACTTTTGTATCAGAGTAATTATTAATGCTTTATATTTTCTGCATTTGTTCTTGTTATTAATTGTTAAAAGTTATTTGAGTGATTGTTTATGAAAATTAGTTTGAAAACGATTTATTTAATTTAACTGCACAAAGTCATTTTTATATTTAGTAAAGAAATTCTTGCTTGAAGGGCAACCTAAATTTCTACATTCAATTTCTAATAGCACCTTCCATTTTTATTCGGTTGCCGTTCTGTCAAAGAAGATATTTTTGTGAAGAAACTTTAAACCAAAATATCTGATTCTAGAAAGAAAACTAAAATTCGCACAAGATGTCATTTAGCGCCTTCTGGCAATCGCCCCTCGATAATGCTTTAGACCGTTTATTGTTTATTTTACTATCTCTTCCTTTCAGGTAACTGGATATGTTTTCAGGGGCTTCGTCTTCAACATTTAGGGGGCACGTTCTCGGGTGGTGGATAAGGAAATGCTCTGTTTAAGCGGGATAGTAAGGTTTTTACACGGAAAGCCCTGCCGCGAGCAAATGTAGAAGAACTGTATAGAGAAACACCATGCCCAATGCAGCATAAAGACCCCATCTTTATATATAAATATAGGCGACTTATTGGTGATCGTCTAGAAGGTAAAATTTCCAACCCTACACATTTCTCCCCAATATAGTGGCAATTAAAAGGAATTAACACTGAATTCTCCGAATTTTGCAACAGAATCACATGTCCGATTTATTATCTACAACTCCTCCAAAACTAAGTCAGATTCAATAATTATGTTGTTCTTCAACTTATACTCGAAATATTAGTTTCATTGATTTTCGAAGTTTTTATCTGTTTATATGAAATATCTTAATATTTCTAGTTTCCAAATAAATAATTGCCATACGAATACATTGTGTTCCTCACAACATCAAACGCACACCTATTTGTTTTCATTAAACATGTTAGAGGTTCCTGACTTCTGTAGTACATGAGACACAATTGTATGTTGGAACATCCATCACTTTGGGTTTGTAAATTTGTCTTGGATAATCGCTATGTTCCCTGATAAAATTTAGTCGATTTGCATACATTTCAGGCGTGTTCTATCCAATGTGGTCTAATGAATGAGGAGGTTAGATGTCTATTTAAAAAAGCTCCATCTTCTGGTTCAATTTAAGATAGGTAAGAAAACAATAGTCAGTGAAATGGTATACCACACTAATTGGGCTAATTCAAAATAAAATAACACACAACTGAATTGAAAAGATAAAAACAGATTGCAATGCCATATATAATTCAATTCAATTGTTTTGAAGATATGTTCAGTAGAATTGCACCCACCTATCTATTATCAATTATTTCAGGATAGAGGTATAAAATATCTTAATTTGCGTTCCATATTCAGTGGGGTTATAACAAAATTAGCGAACACAGAGTTGTCAAGAACTGAAGTCCATGAGACAAAAAGACAAATCAAATGTAACAAAAACATAGTAGTTTAAATCCACCTGATTTGGCTTCTTATCTCATGGACTTGGCTCTTGACAACTCTGTTCGGTAATTTTGTTTTCACCCCCATATACTAATCATGTTTCAGGACTAGTCTAGATACATTAGATTTTAAACAGGAAGGCAGATACACTTGCACAGTTTGGTGATGACTGCGAAAATAGAGCTTGATTAAAAAAAGAACCTTTCAGAAAGTATGAAAGTTCTTTCCTAGTCCTATTCATGTAAATAGAGAAGTTGAACCAAACAATTAATGCTCTTATAGAGGAAATATCAGAAAGAATAAGGAAAAGCAAATATCAAAAATCTTATAAGAAAGCAAAAACATTCAGAGTTATAGAACTAGAGAAATCAAAAGAAACAAAAATGTATACAAATTAACAAGATATTTAAAAAATGGTATGCAGGATTTGATAAAATGAGGAAAAAGTTTCAGAAAAAAGAGACTTGGAAGAAAGCAGATATATGAATATTCTGTTCAGTATTAACCTTCTAGAGAGTCGAAAATCAGCTTGGATCAATATCGAAGCGTGATGTTTGGAAAGTCGCATAGATACGAACAGATAAGTGAAGTAAAGGGAAAGGGAATATTGAGAAGAATTGATGAGAATACATCAGATGTGAATTTTGAGTCGTATATTCTTTTCGATTGGCCTTCTGAATTGTTGAAAAAAGGCGAGAGAGAAAAAATGCAGTGTTTAAAAAAAAACAAGCGAAGCTCTTAAAAAGAATATTGCTGTCCTGTCCTGTTGAAATACATTACTGGAAATTGAAGATGAAAGTGAGATGGATAGTTCTATGAGCATTGAAAAGGAAGGAGACAAAGGTGATAGCAAATGATACTTCAACAAGGACCGTGAAAAATGAAGATTTAGTGATACTGCGAGATGGATCTTCATGTGAATTGGATATTCGTTGCAGTAGTGGGTGATGGGAAAAGCTAAACCATGCTATAGACAGGCGGTGTTAAAAAGCAAGTGGAGCGATTCAGTCTTTTGGGAGCCTCTACTTTGCCATGTCTCTGGACTTTGATAGTTGTAATTAACGTAGTTTGTTCCATCAATATTCTATTACACTTGTGTGGAACCAATCAATGACCATAGTACTTTCACGGATCCTTTTAAATAAATTAATAAACACTACACTCAAAACTTGAGCATTAACAGTAAAAACTCCAATAAAAACTGAGAGTGACATCAGGTGTTCCGGAAAGGTTATTATATCCTACTCCTTTTACAGCATCCGTTAAACTGTCAGTGAGTCAATCCACAGTAAAGTTTTGTCAAGTCCAGGAAGACATAGTGTTTGAGATGTTTAAACGAGTTTTCCCACATGAACAATGTAAAACAATATAATCAAGTGGCGGCAATCCTTGGCTAAGGATGGAAATTCCACCAAATATTTTGACCCCTTTTTCAAATCATTTCATCAGTTTCCGAGATGTTTGCTTAGATTTTCCCATGGGTTCAATGTTAGACTATGTTCGCCACTGATCGATAAGATAAATATGCTCAACAGTATTTTCAAAAGAGACTACCAAAAGACTTTTGTGACCAAGTTTGATCACAATTGTCTTTGTGGTGTCAAAGGAGGAAATGTCTGAATGAAAAATGAAAAACAGCAGAGGGAGGAGTTAGTGATAGCAAAAGGATACCCTATTTTTGTTGTGGCATTCAACAAATTAACCATAGTCCATAATCCAGAAAACACTTACATCCAGTTATTCACTACAACAGTTTTTTTTTCTTTTGTTTTTCTGACGTTTGTTCTTCTTTTAATGACATTTCATCCAGCTGATTTTAATTTTGTTTGAGGAATTTATTGTAAAAAGAGCAGAACAGATTTGAATGTTGTGCATTGTTTGCCAATGGTTAGTGTTTTATCTTTCATAGTTGGATGTTATACTGCAAAACATATAGCAGTAAAATCATATATTTTAAGCACATAAAGCCAATGTGAGTTCCAATACCAAATCACCTGTGTCATTCTTGTCATCTCTTGTTCCACCATTGTTTTGGTATCTGTTGCCATCTGTTCCACCTTTGTCTCGATATCTGATGTTTCCTGTGCCATCTTTGTTCTGATATCTGTTGTTTCATGTGACATCTTTGCCCTGATATCTGTGGTTTCCTGTGCCATCTTTGTCTTGATATCTGTGGTTTCCTGTGCCATCTTTGTCTTGATATCTGTAGTTTCCTGTGCCATCTTTGTCTTGAAAGCTGTGGTTTCCTGTTCCCTCTTTGTCTCGATATCTTTGGTCTATTTTGGCATCTTTGTTCTGATATCTATAGTCTCTAGTACCACCATTGTCCTCATATCATTGGTCACCTGTTCCACCATAGTCTTGATATCTAAAACAGGGCACTAGAATTTGTCTTTGGATTATTCGTTTTGGATTGACAGTTCGGTTCTCGCTTACTTTTGAATCCAAACACACAAGAGGCTCTCAAGAGCCTTTATCAATCATTCGCCTATGGCTGATATCCAATTCAATAATATCTATATTTCATGTATTTAGGGATTTTAATTTCAATTAAGTTAATGGACCTTTATGTTGTACCGTATAATGTTAAAACATGTTCTGCTGCCGACCATTTTTGATTAAGTGAAGACCTGACAAATATCTTTTTGAGGAGGCCATCTAATTAAGGATCATCCGACTATGCTTGGTTTAAATGGCAAGTAGTTTTAGTAGAAACTATCTTTGACTTTTCGAGATTGAGTCCTATGCTACTTTACGTTCAAGCCGACAGACATCTTACATAAGATGTTGACCTGCTGAAAACAGAGCAATTGTCCCCGACTTTGATTATAACTAGCTAAATAGTTTCAGAAAAAATTATTAAATGAATTTTCGTATCGGGTCTAACTTGTTCAAGTTTGAGCTAAATGTATTACAATAGAAGAATTTTTGTAATAAATTGTTTCAAATGACCTTCGTTGTTTAATGAAGACCTTTGAATATGTTTTCCAGTGGGACCAATATTTGACTTTATTTTCTGCTGATGCTAATGGATGAATCGCAAACATACCAGACAACGTTTTTGAGATGACCATCATAAGGACTTGTGCTAAGTATGGTTGTAAAAGACCTTGTAGTTTCAGAAGAACTGATTTTCAAAAGTTTTAAATGTTTTTTTTTTTTAATATGACTAGAGTATTATGTTAAATTATACAAATGGCTCAAAACTGGGTAATTAGATCAATTGTCAATGCCATCTGTCATGCTTCAAAACTTCTAAAATTGCACCAAAAAAAAGCAATTTGAGAGTCGCTTTTGACACGAGAAAGTCGCATTGCATCTTGACACTTGTGTTTAGATTCTTTTTATTTCTGGTATACAAAAAGTAAAATAATAGATTTCTGAAGATTATTCTTTAATTTACTGTATACTGCAAAACTCCAATGTTTATATATCAACTCATGGTAAAACCAGGCAACTTGACTACATAGTATTCCATTTGAACCAAAATTTGGCACGAAAATCATATTAGATAATATTGGCCACAAAGTCCGATCAAATATATTCTGACATGAAAATAATGTAGTTATGTGTATATGAACAAAAATTAGTAGTGAGTCCTCTACCGAAGACAAATGAGACCTTATGGGAGACCATATTAGATATAAAGGGATAACTACGTTAAGTTTGTCTTCTGTTTCTCCCGAGTGAAACGAAGGTAAAAGGCATAAATTGTTCACAAGAGTGGAAGATGTCTCGATCATAAATTTTGGTCGAATGTAAGAACCTATTTCTCCCTTAAAGTACAACAATCAAACTGAATGCAGTAAAACTTACCATTTCTAGTGCAATTCTCAAGTGTAACATCATTAAGTCATAAATTGAATTTATTATGGCAATAACTAATACTTTGAACAAATTTCACCTTTGGATTTGATATTTAGCTGCACAAAACAGCTTCACACCACCATTTTTTTACCATGTATTTAAAGAAAGTTTTTTTGTGAGTCAAGAGCGGTATAATGATCTCTGGGGCAACGGCATTAGCAATTTACTCTAGAAGATAGGTCCCCATGCTGATACTCCATGCTAAATTGTAAAAGGCTGATTATATGATTCCAGAGAAAAATGTGACAGGAATTTCAAAGATGTCAAAATTTTTCTGTACAACAGATAATACCTATTCAACCCCCCCCCCCCAAAAAAAAAAGAAAAAAAGAAAAAAAAAAAACTCATAAATTCTTTGTTTAAACACTTGTTCCGCCAGTCCTTGTTATGTCCTGGACATTTCCACCATATTGTGTTCTGGTTGTTGTATCGTATTGGTAACATCAAATATTTCCTTACTGAAGACTTCTTTTACATCTGCTTGTTCCCTAGTGTTAAGTTTATCGAGTTTTTGGTTGTTACTCGTTACCTTATCTGACAATTTCTCATACTGATTTTCATCCACAGTTAACTGCTGTAGTATCTCGACTAAGGTATTGTCAAGACTAATCGTCCAGCATTATTATTTCCTGGGTAAACTGGCTTCCACCAAGACCTATAATTGCATGAGTAAAAAATAGTAATCGTCTAGAGTCAAATTCTATATCTACAAATATTTTTAAAATGACAGAAGAAATAGTTTAATCCAGTATAAAACTATACAAAGAGTATGAAAATCAAGGACTGAATCACTGAAATTCACGTGTCAATGAAAGCATTAAATAGCCTTCAGGTCTGATAAACAGAAGACTGTCTATAAAATCATGGTTTATTATTTCAACTTCATATAAACTGTGAACACAAGATGTCTGTGATATATATATTTGGAGTCATCAACAAAAGCAACCATCATCAGGAAATTTTAATTATTAAAGAGAACTCACGAGCATAACAGTTGTGAACAAGTCTCCTTTTGAGACGTAACCAAGCATTTTTTTTTCACATTTTACTATTCGCAAGTTTTTTTTTCGTTAATGCAAAACATTGACTGATACCTCTCATTCATCAAAAATAGGTGTACATTGATAGCCTCTGCTTTAGGACAGATTTACAAAGAATCAACACAATTGCCATTCCCATACCAAATACATTCTTAAATGGGATAAATAGAACACCTTCCCCTACAAAACTTCAACGAAAATCTAAAGAGTTTTATCGAATCGAAATAATGTAAGTTAATGGTCTCTAAACAGGACCCTGTTGCATCTAATTTCCTTACACAGCAATTGTTTCAGTCTTTCATTATCATTTCTGAACATTTTAAATGACCAAACTATCACGTTTAAATTAACAAATTACAGTTTTCGTATCAGTGCAGTCTCATATTATCCATGACACATAAAAAACATTAAAATCGGGTAAAAATGAATGTACAGTAGACCTACTATTACAATGACAAAGGATGGGTTCGAATAAGGCTGTTTCCGGCCCACCTGGAATTTTGATATAATATGTTTCAATGTTACTTACAATATATGTAGTTTAAGATTGAAAACAAAATATCAAACGCGCATGTGCAAGTCACGTGATCACGTGATTTTACTAGCACCCATGTCAAAAGAAGAAATAGAGTAAGAAAAAAAAATAAAGACATTGCCAAAACAACAATGAACTCCATTTTGATATTAAAATAATATGCAAATGGTGCTATTCTATCCATGATATAATTCTTTTGTTGATTGATTGATTGATTGATGTTTTACGCCAATTCTTTTGTCAATCAATTTCTTGTTTGAAAGGAAATATAACAGTTTAATACAGATAACCCTTTGTGAGAAAAATATACACAAAAACTTCATTTTTCGAGGTAAATGGAGTACCATACCGTCCATTTTTTCTTATATTTTCTGAGTTTTACTATTAATTTGTGCTCTTCCGACATATTTTCATATCCTTTTACATATATTTCTATATTTTAAACATTAAATCACGTCAGTGGACTAACATAAAACAATTTGTTGACTTTATTGGTATAAGTATCATTTTTTCTTTTCAGACATTTTTTTTTTCAATTTGTGCTTTATTTGGTGTAATTGAAAAATATTTTTGTTAAATATTCACACGTTTAATTATGAATTCTACCAATGATGCATGTAAAATTAAAGATGCATGCATGTGTTATATTTAAACTGAGACAGGCGCTTGTTAAATTCATATACAACAGATCATTTCTGTCCAAGTGTCACCTCTATATTGGAAAGTTATAGGGGTCTTGTAACATATCGATAGGGAAACCCTTTTCTAGGACGACAAATTCTGCTGAAAAGACAGTTTTAAAATCGAAAATATTATACATCAAGGTAACATTGGAAATAAACAAGCTTGAAAATACATAGAAATTTGGCAAAAGATGACGAAATATCTTCGGAATATTTTTACATACATGTTTGAACAGATGATGCTGTAGGGAAATTTAATATTCCATGGCATATATATATTGTTTCAAATACACAAAAACACATTTTCATATCGGGAAAAAACAATCATGGAAAACTTAACAAAATAGATATGATCTACTTATCAAACCAGATCTTGTTCAGCTTATTTGGCAAATTGCAAAGTCAGAAAAAAGCTGATGGAAGGTATGGAATAATACCAAAACCACATTTACTGAGAATTTTGATGTGTATAAAGCTATAATTTGCAATAATGAATCAATCAAACTTTGATAAATAAGACCGATAGCAAACAGAATATCATGAATACACTGAATTTTCACTTAAAAAATACAATTTTTTCATTTTTCTTATGACTTGCACGCGGAACCAGCTTGGCATTTTGCATGCTTAGTTCTTATTTCATAAGTTATCTCTTGTAAAATTATTAGCTTGGTTCCGAATGCAAGGCAGGGTCAAAATGCAGTTGGAATATACCCCAAGTTGACCATTTTTCCATACGCTTAATGTTAATTGCCATCGAAAGGGTTTTTTTAGAAATGAGTTAATTTCAGTGGAATGAAGCAATGTTTTGAAAAAATACACGTATGGTTAAAAACTAAAAATGTTCGGGTGTTGAAAGGTATCAAATAGATTATGCTTTTACTAAATTTGTTTTCTAGCAAATCAGTGAGCCGATTTAATTCCTTAATGCAACACATCCTTTTAGCAAGTTAAAAGTAATAAAAACGTCATACATTAATAAAACTTCAGAATCAGCCTCGTCCGATACATGGATACATTTTAAATGAATGCATCTTGACCAAGAAACCTACACAAAAATGTTATTGTAGCCCTAAAACTGCTTTAATTTGTAATCATGATGTACAAAATGTTTTTTTGAAAGTAATTTGCAATCTGACAATCAAGTATGAAAATCCAGCTATTTTTCTAACTTCTATAATGCAGAATAGCATACTTATTATCGACAAGGTCGGTCTGCCACGACTTATTATATTTTTATTTAATGTCCTATAAAAGTATGGTCCGTACCTATCTCAGGCTTTCAAGGTACTTTTTGCAAAACATAAGGGCCTTTTTTAAATGATGGTGAACCAACGTAGAATATCTACAGTGTTAATGTAGAGTTAATTGCATTTTATTTAATATTTGTAATCATTGCCATTTTGGGAGATTTTTAGAAATCAAATATTATAATTTTCACAGGCAGAACGGGAAAATAAATTCTGATGTTTAAGTTTTTTTATGAAGCACAGTTATTGCAATATTTAGGTGTTAACAGGATATCTCTCCTATTATAGTTTTTTTCTGAAATTGGCAGTGTTTAAACCCCTTAATTTTATATAAAAAAATATATATATCAGACAAAATATTGAGGTCACTATTCACATGATTCATGTAAGGACAAAGACTTTATAAAAATTCAAAATTAAAGGATTTCAGTCGGAAGCGATAGGGAAAATTACTATTTCATTTATTTGAGGAGATAAGATATTTAAAAAAATCATTTTCATACTTTTCATGTTGTTTTTTTTAATCATTGTATTGTTCTAAGTGATTAGGGCGTTTTAAACTGCGCATCTATCTTGAGCATGTGATGAAAATTACAACTGATGTGTTTTGGTGTATCCTTTATAATTCTACTGTAGTTCTTACGTTAACTTTTTCTGTTAAAGGTACGCATTTGGGGAGGTATTTCATACCAAGGAGCAACTGACATATGCATCTTCAGTGGTATAATGGATTCCTTGGGATACCAGAGAATTTTGAATAACAACCTCATTCCATATACTACCGCCAGATTTCCTGATGGCTACAGATTATATCAGGTAAACTATAATTATATTTGGCAATTGTAATAAATATGAACAATAACTGCTACTCCCCGAGTGTATTCACCAGCCCAGTGGTCAGTACTTCGGTACTTACTCGAATGCTGATTTCATTATGATTGATTGATTGATTGAATATTGTTTAACGTCTACTCAGCAATATTTCAGCTATATCAAGACGAGAACAAGTTTGTTGATAAATAATCACTTTGTGGTATGGAAATGGCCACGGGACGGGAAATTCTGACTGCCACTGGAAAAGTAGGGTGAAATCGTCAAGGGCGGGGAATTTAGCCTTGTAGCCGATCACCTACGGACCACCCCAAAAGGAGCTTGCTACAAGGGTTCTTTAACGTGCAGGAAGCGTGGCATTTCTTCCAACACGTGGACCTGAGTTTACATCCCATCCGAAAGATGGGTTGTGTATATATTAATCCCGCACAACCACGGAATGGGTCCTATTTCTATATCCCGGGACCCTCGGGGTCAGCCTCCGTTTAGGAGGGGTCACACCCCGCAAGCCGGAGATATTTCATTATGGAACTTGTAATATCTGAAAACTAAGGAGTATCTCCTTCATGAAAAGCTCTAACCCTAGCTGAATTTAGCTTTTCATTTAGATCATGTTGGTGATTTGGTCCCTATCAGTCTTTCAACATCTTTAAGTTAATGGTTCCAAATGTTTAAATTTCATCTTAAGGTAGATGGGTTCTCCAATTTTTTTTCCATAGATTTTTTAAAATTTTTTACAGGAAAGTTTCCTTATAATATAAGCAAAATAAAAAGTAATAAAAAAATTAAATAAAAGGGGTCACTGTGCTTGTTTTTAATATAACTGATATCAAAATAATCAAATATCTCTAATGAATATAGGGAAAAACAGGTATATTTTTTTTCTTTTAAACTAATCCATATATTTTTCTTCTTTGCTCATGTGTTAGCCCTTTAAACATACTTTCAAAAAATATAAAGAAAATGGGGGTCACCGACTTTGTTTTCCATATAATTTGTACAATGTGAATTTTCAAAGTGATGTCTATGTAAAATATTTTCAAAACTTCTCTTCCAATTTATTAAATAATCAAGTTACCATTCCTCGTCTAATTAGATGAAGACATGTGAAATCAATTCCATATAGGTCCTTTGCATTTTATATGGATATAATATTGATTAATTCTTTACAAATAAAAATATTTGCATATTTAAAAAGGTAGATAATACCATAACAGCATAAATAACAAATTCAAAATGGCTGAAGACTACCGATCTACCTCAACTGATGAGACGTAAGTTGTCGACTTGGCTTTATGTTGAAGTGATACGTTTGGTGTAAATTACAGATGAGAGGTTATGGCATAGCTGTACACAAGACTACATTGTATTTACTAAAATGAATTTTTAAATGCTGGTCGGACATTTCAGTAATTATTCTTCATCAGTGAGGGGCACAACCAAAATCAGTTATTTTTTTAAATAACTTATAAATTCTAGTTATATTTTTAGTGTTCAAATGACCTCCCTTGACAAAAATATTATCTCCTTTTAGGACAATAATTACTTTATTGTAAAGAAATACATGCTTTGTAAGAAAAATTTACCAAGCAAAATGCAAACACTTTATGTGATGTGAAATATATAAAATAACTATTTGATTATTTTTAAAAAAGAAAATTTTGTAAATAACTTAAAAAGGTTTTAAAAAAACTGATTTTGGTTGTAGCAGAAAAATCCATAAGTATGTGTAGAAAAGGAAGTACCAAAGTATCATTGACTTATGTCCAAGTAATAAATACACATCCCATCTTTCGGATGGTATGTAAACTCAGGTCCACGTGTTGGAAGAAATGCCACGCTTCCTGCACGTTAAAGAACCCTTGTAACAAGCTTTTTTGAGTGATCCGTAGGTGATCGGCTACAAGGCTAAATTCTCCGCCCTTTTCGATTTCATCTTACTTTTCCAGTGGCAGTCCGAATTTCCCGTCCCATGACTCTTTCCATACCCCAAAGTGATTATTCATTAATAACTTTGTTCTCGTCTTGATAGAGCTGAAATATTGCTGAGTAGATGTTAAACAATATTCAATCAATCAATCAATCAATCAATCATATTATTGACAGTTGAGATATGATTTCAGATACCCAAACTTCAGACAAAGTAGTCAACACTGATACACCAACAGAAAAAGAAGGAAACAAAAGTATGTCAGATTGAGACTTTAACATTTCTTTATAACTGAACCAACTACATAGAAATATGACAAGTTCTGTATTCTAGGAACATTAAATTTTCATATGAACAACTTCTGACCACTATAAGAATAATCATACAGATTGTCATGAAAAATCTTGATGTAGAAGACAAAAAATATGAACATTCTCGCATTGTAATAACACACAAAATCGCAGAAAAATTACTTCCTAATGTAATAATGTCTTCAAGTGTTATAAAAGTGCAGTCGATTTCTGTTTTGGACGTGACACGTACTATGTTAAGAGTTTCAACAACGTTGTAAATGTTTATCAAAACAAACGCATTGCCTATTGGGATGATCAATATAATGCCCGGTCAAACCTAGCAGTTGTTTAACGTCTACTGAGCAATATTTCAGCTATATCAAGACGAGAACAAGTTTGTTAATAAATAAGCACTTTGGGAAATGGACAGGGTCATGGGACGGGAAATTCTGACTGCCACTGGAAAAAGTAAGAGAAATCGAAAGGGGCGGGAATTTATCCTTGTAGCCGATCACCTACGGACCACTCATAAAAGAGCTTCCTACAAGGGTTCTTTAACGTGCAGGAAGCCTTGCATTTCTTCCAACACGTGGACCTGAGTTTACATCCAATCCTTAAGATGGGTTGTGTATTTATTCATCCCGCACAACCACGGAATGGGTTCTATTTCTATATCCCTGGGTTTCCTCGGGGTCAGCCTGTATATGACGGGTCATAACCCGCAAGTCGATGATACTAAGTCCTATTTTTATACCCCGGGTTCCCTCGGGGGCGTCATTGGAATGAGAATGTAGACAGAGACTACACACCAATATAGAATCCCAAAAACCAAAGAATGCAACGCAGTCAGAAAGGAAAGAAAAAACTTTAAAAAAGCTACATATAAATCCAGAGCTAATATATGGAGGAGAAATGTGAAAAAAAAAAACTGTACGCTAGGTAACGGAGACAAAACAACAACTGATGTTCTAATCTCAACTATATTTTAAGTTAATATGAATTAAATTGAAGTATATAAAAACACATTCTTTGTTGATAATCAGGAACTAATATTATTATCATGGATCTAAAGCTTAAAATTACTGTACTATAAATCATTTGGATCATAAAATAGTAACGACAGTTAGAAAATAGTGCAAGTTATCCTTTCACCCAAGGTTTTTGCCATGTGCTTCATAGTAAACAGCTGTTTTGTGTTATACTTATCTTCTGTAATCTTAATCCCGCCCATTTTCCTTAAAGGCTTAATAAGTTACCAACTGGTAAATGTTATAGGTCAGACCCGGTCTTTAAGGTTACAGTTATATACATAAGGGTTAGGGTTACAGACATAAACATTTGAGTTGGAGTTTATACATATGGTTAAGAGTTACAATTGATAACATTAAGGTAAGGCTTACAGTAATATACAAAAGGGTAGGGGTATATACACTAGGTATGAGGTCGCAAGAGAGATCCTAGAAGGCAAGGACATTAAAACTTGGGAAGGATCACGATGGCTTCATGATAAGGTTGCGAAACAGTTTTGCATTTTTTTTTTAATTAAATGAAATTTTATTTATTTTAGTCGAAAAAATATACAGTTATTGAACGAGGAAAACAACAAATGTTTTAGTTTGACCAAAGGACTGAATTGTTGCACGACACCAAATGCTGAGGACAGCAGTTTAGTGAAATGAAATTACAAGGTAATATGTTTGTCTCAATTTGCATAAAATAAAATTTCAGATCACCAAATTTATTTTAGAATAAATGTCACTAACTGATTTTCTCAGCTATTTTATACAAATTATCTCCTCTTAACAGAACATGAGTTTTCTAAAAAGGTTCAAAATTATGCTTGATTAAGCAATAAAAGTGGAATATTAGTTCAAATTTTACTATTTACAAATTACTTTTTAAGAACAAATTCGTGTTTGCAATGAAGTAAAAATTGTCTTCATCTTCAATTTGTTCTGAATCACACATTATACAGATGTGTTCTGAAATTGGGATATTTATAATACAACTAATTGACCGTCGTGAATATCAATAAAAATGTCACGAGTGCCGAACAACGCAGAAGGATTAAACGAGTTGCGGAACAAATTGTTCCGCAACGAGTTTAATCCACTGCGTTGATCGACACGAGTGACATTTTTATTGATATTCATGACGGTCGATTAGTTATGCTTTTTATTATTTAGATTTTCTACTCAAAAACCGAGATTTTAGATGCGGATTATGTTTCTCATTTCAATACGCCAGTTGTTTACTTGACGACGACTTTGAAGAGATATTGTGACGTCGCTTCATTAAAACGTCATCCAGTGACTGGAAATCCTTTATTTTCACCGATGACAATATTACATTTATTTAACCGAGAAAACTCGATACATCACCGCCATCTATATAAAAATTAATGATTCTAAGACATCAAACATAATTTTGCCAACATTCTCATAGTATTTACAATTTTTGTCAGATGAGCAAAAATGATGTTCCGTTTAAAGCCCTGTCTACCTTCAATGCTCAAAACTTGACTTGTTTTCCTTTGTTACATCAAATAAACGATATTATATTTGATTCATTGGTAATAAACCTAAAGTTTTTCATTCAAACAGAACAGACTTATTGATTTATTTGTCAGTAATAGAAACTCCATTTGCTGTTTAATAGTAATGAATGCCTACAAGGGAATATTTTAAAGGGAACAGAATGTGGAGCAGGGCGGACATATATTTGTCTTGCCTTCCTACATGGCTGTTTTGTTGGAGCAGAATAGGTTAAATACCTGATTTTATAGAAAAGCAAGTAAAGTAAACCTTAAAAATGACATTTCTGGGCGTTAACAGATTAAATGAAATAAACATTAATCTGCCTATTATAAATGATAAAGTTATTATCCCCTGTTATTTTAAACGGGATGGAACTAGTAATAATCTGCACTCATTTGTCGCAATTTCATGTGAATACAACTCCTTAGAAACTTCTACCTGTATTTTGTTAATAATTTACAATATGTTTAGTTACCATATGTACCAAATCATGTTACATAGTCATTCTGATTACTTGAACATAGTTTGTAGGATTTATGGAACGCTTGAATTTAACGATTTTATACTTTGGCATATGTTGTGAATGCAACTGCTCAAAACAACGGTAGTAGAATACCGACGAAACAAAGCACAAGATTACATAAATCAAAGTCCAGATACAAGGTAAAAAGCCAAAGGATGGACGCCAAGTGATGGCAAAAGCTCACCATGAAATAACCAGGTGGGCTAAAAAGCAAGGATCAAACTTGGAACTATTCAGTCAGAAGGATATCAACATTTTACTGGAAATGGACATAAAATTACCTGTTGTACAGAATATTCCCTCAATAGCACCTGCTGTCGGGGCAATGGGCAAAACTAAGAGAAAAAGCGCCACACCCTAACGCTTGACTACACAATGAACAATAACTCTAGGGACAACTAAAAAAACACCAATTTTCCAACACACCAACCTTGATTTTAGACCATATTACGGGTCAGCTGGAGCATAATGTCGACCAGGAAATGGTCAACCGCGTGCAAATAATTTACATCTCAATGCACTGCACAAGTTACAATAAACTTAATGACGGAACCGTAGAAAAAAAATTATTTCGGAATTTAACAAGGGACTCCGGAAAATGATGGACAAGTGTACCACATAAAACAGAAACAGTGTCGCGGTTATGAACTCTTGCAAACAATCCCAACAAGTCAGTCAGGGATTGTAACAAAAGAATAAACAATAGAAAGTGATGGTTCAACTTTTACCGGAATTTAATCTATTTTCACAGTGAAAATAAAGTGATTATTACATCTTCTTAGGATAATGCTCAATAATACATTGATTGGTTGACTATGCTCAATAATACAATATGTAAGTCAATAAACATGTAATCCATAGTTTCAGTCACTGTACTCACTGTACTTAATATTTTGACATTGAAAATCATGGGATTATTAAAACTTTGCTGGATGATGTTGTTCAATAATACAAAATGCAAGTCAATAAAATACATATATTACATCACTGTACTGAATTTACTTATAGTTTCACTGTACTGTACTGAATTAACTTATATTTATCAAGTTATCTATAAATAGGAACCACATCAAGATATACCTTATTAATGCCTTAACTATGGAACGACGCTGTAACATGCATTTTGCATTTAGAAATATATAAAATTTAAAATTATAAAGATAAAAGTGCTGGTTAAATATTCAAGAAGATATTCATAAAAGCCTCTAAATTAGTAAAAAAACTTCCCTTTGAACGAACTTTCTGATGATGAAATCATACTACTTTTAAACGGAATGGAAATTATAATTAACCTACCTGGCACCTGAATCGGTTTTTAGACCCTCCGGCTACAGAGCTGCAAGGGGCATCCAAAGCCTGTGGTTAGGGGAATATCTTGTCTATGCGGGGTAGAAATGACATAATTGGAGCCTTGGCACACTATTGTAGCCAAACTGTGTGGAGAAACGCCAATCTACATGCAGTGTAAATACCCCTTCCATATTTTTTCCAAGGAGAGGAGAGTCACTTGGTCTCGTAACGAAGGCTTAATGTTCTGCTCCTATTTTTCAGTTGCAATCAAAACTCGTTGCCCTGATAAAGCTGAAATATTGCTAACTGGACGTTTAACTCTAACTAATCAATCTACGTACTAACCAAAAATAACTAATGTTAAATTTAAATGGTTTTGGTCATTCTAATATGTCACGTAAATACTTAAGTAATCAATTCTTTTTTAAGATGGAAGAAATTTGTACTTGATTAGATATGTAAATTGTGTCTGTTTTTTTGTTTGTGAAGTACATGGGAATCAGTCAGGTGCAACTCAAACAACGGGAGTAACTTTGTCGTCCATTGCTACTTTTGTGCCATCAGCATTACAAAGCGAGGGCAGAATTTTCTGCTTGACAACAATTGTAAGAAGATAACTTCTGGAGTCTCAAAGAAAATAGTGGTCTGGACATGGTTGAACAAAATGTAAGACCCTTGGAATCGGCACTGTGATTGGTGAATTAAGTTATTTGTATCTGAACACTGAATGTCAGAAATATCTTACCTGTATATCGCAAAAGTCAAAAATATTATACGATAAAAGAGAAGGAGGTTTAAACAAGTATTTCCTTCGCATGTACATATATATTTACTTGCATATTATTTACTTAAGTCGGCACTGTGATTGGCGAATAATTCCAATTGGTTTTGTAACGCAAAGTTTCATTGGTGAGAGTCAATAAAAACAAAGAAGTTATTTCTCGATAAACGCTTTGTCAGAAAAATGGCCTCGTGATATATTCACACAAGGTCTAATACCAATTAAACCATTATTACCTGGTGTAAACTCGCACTGCCTGGAATACTAAAACAGCGACTAGGCAGTGCGTCTGTATTCCTTGGAAGTTCACAATCAACTGTGCGCGATGCAGCAATTTGGGGTCCGATCTAGCCAGTCCGTGCAGGGGTCCCACTTCCGGCGTAGTTCTGTATTCTGTATTCCTACGCGTCATGCATCACTGCGACATTCTTCCCCATTATCTTCTTTTTGTTGTTGGCCCCGGGTAGTTGAATTTGATGGAATGATGGTGGGCCCTGAGTAGTTGTGGAGTATAGTTAAATGTTGGTTGGCCCTAAGTAATTAAGTGTTGATTGGCCCTGAGTAGTTGAGTGATGTTTGGCCCTGAGTAGTTACGTTGAATGGTCCTGGGTAGTTGAATAATGATGTTTGGCCCTGAGTAGTTAGCGTTGAATGGCCCTGCGTAGTTGAATAACGATGTTTGGCCCTGAGTTTTAAAACGTTGAATGGCCCTGAGTGGTTGAATAAACTAGTTAAATGTGAGTGATACCAATGTATACCCTGGTGACCAAGCAGAGCATACATATTAAGCATGAAGATGATATATGGATAAATGAGTGGTTATATTGTTATAATATAACAGGTACCATCAGTCTGTTCGCTAAACAATGGAAATCTTCAGATGAATTGAGCAATGGAAATCTTCAGATGAGTAAAGCAATGGATTAATGAAGCTACTGGAAGTTGAGCAATGGAAATGGAAATCTTCAGATGAATAAAGCAATGGATGAATGAAGTTACTGAAATACCGCACAGCACCATCCCCACATCTAAAAGAGACTAGGTCGGGGATACCGACGCTGAGCTCAATAGACTGGCAAAACTTGATGATGGAAAAACTATGCAGTTGGTGTTGATGAGGACGTAGAGGCGTTTACAGTGTTGAAATTACAGTTGATATATAGTTGTCATCATATAATTCTTAAAATTGTAGAAATGAGTTGATACGTCGCCTGGATACCAAAAGCATACTTCCCGTATGACATGGTTACTTCCATATAACATCCCGTATATGAAATATTAAAATACGATAAAATAACATATTTACAAAATATAATACATGATGAATTACTTGATGACGTTGATAAAGTTGAAATTACAGTTGAGATTATAGTTGAAATGTTAAAGTTGAAATATTAAAGTTGATAAATCTTCTTGACGTTAGCAGTTGTATGTTGAAAAATTTCATTGAAGGATTGGTCAAGGGTTTTTGAAATCTTTTCTGCGACGAAGTTGACGTGGAATGGAGTGCCTGGTTGATTTTCATAATAGATGAATGGTGAATCGGATTCGAGTACCAGATGTTGTGCGGTGCTAGCTTGAACAAATGATGAAACTGTAGGTTTGTAAAAAATGTGTGGTGTGACGCCGAAAACTATGTAATGTGCTGGATGCCGGAAAAACAGTGCCAATGTATGGGATGGTCCACAGGACACATCTTCTGCAAGGAATCCAAAAGTTGAAAATGGAGGGTGCTGTCTCCTCTACAGTGTACAATTACTGTTAATTTCTTTAAAACGGCAAGTTCAAGTTGTCTTTCGAAGTATGTAATTTGGCGTTTTAAGTTGAGTTTGGTTGAAGTATTTGAGGAGTCCAGGCCACATTCACCAATAGCTACTGTGCGTTGAATTTTAATAATTTCCTCTAAAGTGTCTAAATATTCGTACAAAATTTCTTCGTTGGTGGTTTGAATTGTCTTAGGGTGGGTCCCAAAAGAGAAGTACAGTTGTGGAATAGATGAGATGAGTTTGGATGTATCCTCCCTCTTTGGCCATAATCTGGGAAAGCAGTAGTTGAAAATGAGTATTGCGAGAGCTGTGTGTTGAAAAGTGGTGTGATGTTGCATAGGTCAAACTCTTGAAGGTCGGGGATACCGACGCGATTCAAGAGATGATCTAGATGAAGATGAGCATCAGCAATCTGGATTGAAGAAATTGTGGAGTTGTCAGAATCTGGAGAAGATGGAGATAGCTGCATTCCCTGATCATCTGATGATGCCTCACTGACAGCCTCAGGAGATGGAATTGCACTGTGGGCTTCAGGAGCAGGTGGTGTCTCCATATCAGCGAGATCAAAGTTCCTCACTTTCACTTGCTGTTCGAATGTCAAACCGGTTAAGAGGTGTAGAATCACTCTCCGGTGGAGTAGAGCAAAGATGGAAAAGTTGCCGTTAGAGTCCAAGATGGTAAAAACTTGTGTCCTTCGGAACGGCTCCTCCTCGTCCACTGATCTACAAAGGTCTAAATCCGGATTGGTGACTAACTTCCTCTTGCAGATATCATACAGAGGTTTGTCGTAGTTAAGGAAGTCTCGCATCTCCTCCAGAATGGAAAACTGCAGAAGTTGCATCAGATAGTGTAGAAAACCCTTGACCAGTTTTGAAAAGATTGCCTTGTCTATGGTTTGTACTTGGTCTGGGTGGTCCTCTTCAAGGTGTAGAGGACGAGGGCAGACGAGCTGGTCCCTGCATTCCCAGCAGGCTGTTGTTGGTCCCCAGAACCAAGGCAGATGGTGAGCTAGAGCGTGTCTGGCAGGATGTGACACACGCTCTCCACAAACCGGACAAGCAAGCTTCCTTACTCTTCTCTTAGATTTATGGTCTTCGACCTCTACGTCCTCTGGTTGAACTTCCTCGGAGTGTTCATCAGGATCACTTCCTGCCACTTCGTCTACTACAACCCACTGGCTTCCTTCTCCAAACACAACCACTCTGTTGTCCTCACCGGATTGTTGATCTTCTTCTAGCCAGGGGCAGTAGTCTTTAAACTCCACTTCTTCTGCGAAGGAATCCATGACGAACACTAAAAATGAATTGAAATGAAATGAAATGTCAGCCTACAATATGAAAAATGATACCGGATTACAGCTCTCCATGGTACGTGACCTGTTATTATGGGTTATATTAAAAATATATACATTGTAGGTAGTTAAAAATAAATACTTGTCAGACCTTTTTATTATCATTTAGGTATGACTTTATTATGATTTAAAATAGTTTAATGTTCAAAGGTAAAAGTATGGTTGTGTTAATTTTATATACAATTAATATTTTTATTTTGTTTTTTATTATTTTTTTTTTATGTTAAAACCCTTTTTTCTGTGCTTGAAAAAAGTGGCACAGAATGAAATGATGATTTTAAACATGAGAATAAAACATGGGCATTCTCCAGTGGCCCCTAACCTATTTATGAAAAATCAAAAATCAAGTTTTAGTATGAGTTAATTAATTGACCACTGGAGACGAGTAATGAATTAATGGTTATTTAAAAACTTATGAGTGATGAATTAATGAATTAAAACTATTTATATCTTTTTCTTTTTACAACATGTTAGTCTGGAAACGTGTCATAGTCTTCCAGATAACGTGGTGGCCTCCTTCTCCTTCCCTGTGGAGATAGATCTGTGTCAGTTAATTCTTCACTGACTGCATATGCCAGGGTATTATCTAGACTATCTGAAATATTGTCTAAATCAGAAAAATAATGGATCTGTTGTGGACTGCTATCTAATACATCTTGGAGCTCTTCCTCCTCACTTATGCCCTCGTCTATCGCATAAGCAAATGTTGTGTCCATATCATCAGTGTTCTGCAAATCATCCAGATCTGTTATTATAGGGTAGGGATCATAATCAGGAACATGGTCGGGGGTACCGACGCATGCCCCCAGCTGTTGATCACCCTGTGTAGAATCGTCTGTCTTGGTGGTTTCATTTACAAACAAATTAGAAAGATCTGGGTCAAAATCTTCTTCTATGATAGTGTCTTTGTTAAGGAGACTGTGCCTTAGATTTTTGGCCCAAGTTGGAAGATCTCTATCGTTACAGCGTTTCAGTTGATCATGATGGATGACGAATTCTCTGGTGCGATTCTTAATTTTGTACAGGACAGGAGATTTGACATCTGTGACAACATAGGGACCCTGCCATTGGAGTTTCAATTTCTTACTTTGGCCTATTTTGGTCGCTGGGTTGAGCTTATAGACGACATCACCAACATAGTAGATTTTCTGGAAGGTTGTTATTTCATAATCTCTTTTCTGGCGAATTTAAGCCTGCTTGAGATTCTGTCTAGCGATTTGGTTGACGCCCTCCATAGTGTCTCTAATATTTTTAACAAATTCACTGGGTTCTTGTCTCTGGGAGTTCATGGAAGATGTGCCTAAGACGAGATCTATTGGTTGGGTGACTTCTCGTCCAATCATCATCATGTTTGGAGTAAAACAAGTACTTTTGTTGAACGTTGATCTTATAGCGCCAGCAAGAAGTTGAATATGGTTGTCCCAATCTCTCTGTCGGCCTTGAAGATAGCATCTTACTGCACCCATAATGACTGTGTTATATCTCTCTACCTGTCCATTGGAGCATGGTCGATAGGGAGTTGTTCTGGTCTTGGTGATTTCAAGGAGTTTACAAACATCTTGGAAGAGTTGACTATCAAAGTTACGGCCCTGGTCTGTATGTATTTGCAGTGGACATCCGAAACGAGAAAAGAAGTTGTCTATAGCAGTTTTGCGAATGTCTCAGAAAGCTGGTCTGGGATTGGGAAGAGTTCAATCCATTTTGTGTATTGGTCAATCATGGAGAGAATATACTTGTTGCCAGTCTTGCTTGTGGGAAGGGGTCCTAAGATTTCCACATGCACCCTTTCCATGGGGTTGCCGGCATGGTATTGTCCCAGTTCACTTTTTGCTTCTCTGTTGGCATATTTGCTAAGACTGCAGTTTCTACAGGATTTTACATACATAGCTGTGTCGGTTCGCATTCTATACCAAATACAGCGTTGTCTTAATCTGTAAAAAGTCTTATCAATCCCGAAGTGTCCAGAGGTCTTATTATCATGACAGAGCTTCAAAGCTTCTTCTTGAAGAGTTCTAGGTAGTACCAAGAGTAGTTTGGATCCTTGAGGATCTAACCAGGTATAAAAAAGACAGTTATTAATAATCTTAAGTTGGTTTCTACAATTCCACCAATGTTTAACTGCTGCACTGGATGACTGTAACTCAAAAGATGAAGGATTTCTATTTGTTTCTAGCCATTTTAAGATAATTTGCCGATCAGCATCGTCCTCTTGGTGTTTTCTGATCTTGTCAGGTGTAAGTTCTCCCATCCAGTTGATATCAGGTTTTGATCATTACCTGGAGAAATAGATCTTAATGAAAGTGGAATGATGTCATCAACGTCGTCTTCAAAGCTTTTCCATTGGTTTTGTGCTCTGGTACAATACTTGCACCCCCCACAAGGTAGAGATTCGAGTTCTGCGCCAGCATAGTAGTAGTCACATTGTTCCAATTCATCAGGGATTCGACTGAGGCTATCTGCATTATCATGTTTTTCCGGGGTCGATGTTGAATGACAAAATCGTACTTGGATAGTTCTTCCATCCAGCGAGCAAGCTGGCCTTCGATATTTTTGAAGCGGAGAAGCCAAACTAAGATGTGGTGGTCAGTCCTGATGACAAACTGCCTTCCAAGGAGGTAATTTCTGAACTGCCTAGTGAAGGTTATTACAGCGAGCAGCTCTTTTCTTGTAGTGCAGTAACGTCGTTGAGCTGGAGTTAGGACTTTACTGGCGTAGGCAATAACATATTCTTTCCCATCATGGAGTTGGAGCAATTCAGCAGCAACAGCTTTGTCAGAGGCATCCGTATCCAAAATGAAGAGGTCATCTGGTGATGGATACGATAGTGTTGCCGATTCAATAATGGAGTCTTTGATTGTTTGAAATGCAGATTGATGACTGTCTAGTTGACTTTTTGGTCAAATCATGAAGAGGACAGGCAATTTCAGCCAGATTAGGTATGTGGTCTCGATGATAGTTGGCGAATCCAAGGAATGATTGTACATCTTTTTTGTTTCTTGGAGGCGGCCACTTCTTGATTGTGTCGATGTTCTGAGGATTAATTGAGATGCCTTTCTTGGAAATGAGCTTACCAAGGTAGACAACTTCTTTTTGGAAGAGTGCACTTTTTAGGCTTCAATTTGAGGTTATTATCTTTTAAACGCTGAATAACTGCATCTAAATTTTTAAGATGATCTTCAAAGCTTTTACCAAGGACAATTATATCGTCTAGATAAGCTAGACATTGCGACCATGTTAAACCAGTCATAATTACTTGCATGACTCTCTGGAAAAAATGCTGGGCTGTTACAAAGGCAAAAGCTGAGTCGAATATGTTCAAATAGCCCATACTTGGTGATAAAGGATGTTTTATGCCTGTCATCTTTATGGATCTGAAACTAATAATATCCGGAAGACATGTCAAGACAGGACATTAACTTGGTGCCTCTCAGTTGGTCAATGCAGGACTCGATTCTTGGGAGAAGAAAAGCATCCTTTCTGGTGACTTTGTTTAGCTTTCTGTAATCTATACAGTAGCGTATCTTCCCATCTTTCTTGCGACAGATGACTGGTGCAGCAGCCCGTTCTGAAGATGACGGTTGTATGACTCTTGTCTAACAAATCGTTGAGGTGTTCTTCCTCTTCTTTCTCAAATCAATCCTAAAGGTGTCCTTCTCAGGCCTTCCTTTGTTGGTAAAGCATCACCCGTGTCAATGCGGTGCTCAATTTTGGTGAAATGACCAATATCCATGTCGTCTACTGAAAACGTTGTTTGGAATTTGTTAAGAAGAGCAGATAATTGTTGGACTTGGCTTTCGTTGAGATGTTGTTTTGATCTATTTAACAGATCTTGGAGATGAGGTGGTACCTTGGTGGTTGTATCCTCAGAGTGTGGTTTTTTCTGGATTTGTCTAACAGTTGGATGATCTGACGAGTTGATAAGGCCAATTTCTTCAACTGTAGTTCCAGTACCAATGAGAACATTCTTTGGTAGAGTGAGGTTGTCAGTTAAATTCTTTACGGCTATTGGGACTGTATCTTGTGCTGAAACTATTGAATATGGAATTACAAGTCCCTTCAAATTATCTGTAGGTTGAATACAAATGTCTTCTTTAGGTCCTTTTTCTATTTAAGCTGAAAACTGGACAGATGACATAGGGGGATAACCATTCTTTTCTCCATCTGTATTTTGCTTATGGTAGAACGTTGATCTCCCACTTTTATGTATTTGGCTACCAGCTTTTCTTTCCCAACCTTGATAATATATTTGGATAGGTCTATGACTGCGTGGAGGTAGTAGAGTAGGTCTAAACCTATTATAACAGGATCAGTGATTTTAGCTACTATGAGCCGCCATTTGGTCTCTGTCTTACCTATCATAATCTGAACTTTCCCCGCTTCCCAGGCTTCTATTCCGTTTTCATCAGCTCCTTTTAGGTGTGTTGGAGTTCTTGCTGATTCTGGAATCTGGAGTTGCTTGGCGAAAGTTTCACTCACCACTGTAATTTGGGCTCCGGTGTCGAGCACAGCTTCTACTGGGATACCATTTATCTTTATTGGTAGGATTAGATTGATTTCAGTAGGCTTATCTGTCACAACTACCTCTCTTATCCCTTTTTTCTTACTGTTTGTTTCCTTAGAACCACTGTTTTGATGTTGGTTATCCTCAGCAGCCAGGTCAGGGGTACCGACGCTAGACTGAGAAGATATTTTAACTTGATTCTCTGGTTGTTCCTCCTTCATTTTGGCCAGGTCGGGGGTACCGACGCTAGACCAAAAAGATGGTTTACCCTGATCTTGATAAGAATCTTGATTCTGGTGGTTCTTGATTCTTGGTTCTGGTGGTCTGGGTGGTGGTCGGCCTGTATGATCTGGGTGGGTCTGGGAACGGCCTAATTCCGAGACCCCTTCTCGTTTAACTGCTTGGTTGGAGGTGGAGACAATCCTCTCTTATTAGGACAGTGAGTGCTGTAGTGTCCTGGCTTCTCACAAGCATAGCAAACTGGTGGTTTCCATGAAACATTTTTACCTTTCTCTTTCTTTTCCTTACTTAGTTGTCTGACACTGGCCTCAGTGTCCGTGTCTGTATCTGATGAGTCAATTTCATCCTGAAACTGTACTTTTCTTACTTCTGGTCTCTTTTGGCCCATTAACAATTTTAGGTTATTTATTGCAGATTTTACATATTGTATGGCCACATCTATTCTGACTGGTTCCTTGTCCATTGCCAGCAGGGCGGATTGTTTATCTGTGCAGCCTTATAGGAACGCCTCTGTTGCCATCATTTCAACTATATCTTCAGAGGCTCCTACAGATCCGTCTGTTGCCATTTCCTGCACCCTTTCTGCAAATTCCTCAATCGTCTCTTCTGGTTTTTGTTTGGAGTCTTGTAGTTGCCTTCTAGTGGAGTGGGGCAACTCCTTATTGCCAAATCTTTTGTTGAATTTATCCATTAGTTCTTCAAAGTTCTTTTGGACAGAAGAAGGTCTGGTACTGAAGGACTTGAGTGCTTAGAGTAGAAAGTTATCAAGTTTCTGCTGCTCGTCCCATTCGAACTTTTTTGCTGTGTGGATAAATTGAAGATGGTATGACTTCCAATCTGTACTCCCATCAAAGGTGGATAACTTTAAAAATTGTGGGGGCGCTATCTTGAAACCTGGTGTTTTTGATGAAACTGAAGATTCTGTTCTGTCCGACTTTTTAGGCTCTTCCTCTTTAGTTGTAGTACTTGAGGTTGTCTTTGTGTAAATGTTCTTTGGAGCGAGGGAATCTATGGCCTTGGTCGTTTTAACATGTTGGAGTTCCAGTTTTAGTGTTTTTATTTGTTGATCGAGGTCCTCCATAGTTTTTGCTGTACGACTTTTGTACTCTCTGGCCTGGTCTACATCCACAGCCTGCTCCTGTACTTTATCCATGAGATTGTGGACTCTATTGTTGAGTTCCCTATTGTCCTCTTTGAGTTTGTCATTCAAATCTTCTGCTGTTAAAATTGTAGTACTCTGTACCTCCAATTGTCCAAGGATGTCAGTCTTCTCTTCCTAGTCCCTGAATTGTATTTTTGCAGGCTTCAAGTTCAACTTCATAGGTTTCTTGGTTCTTCTTTAGTTCTTCTTTGAATTCTGATTGTAGGTTTCTTTCCTCTTTTTCATGTTCAGCTTTCATTTGTTCGATATATGCCTCTATCTCTCTATTTTTATCTGCTGTGAGTTGTGATTGGTGCACTAACGTTGCATTCTCTTGCTGTAGCTCTTGCATTGCTGTTTCATATGATAGTTTTTGTCGCTTCAGATCTGGGCTCATGGTAACCTTAGCTTGTTCAAATATTAGAATTTCAGACTTGTACTTTTTTGGGTACCCATAAACCGGTTTAACCCTACCACTGGCTTTTGCTGGTGCCGGTACCAAGTCCGGCAATCCGAGTTCCTATCGTTATTTATGTTTGTCTCTTGTTTTCATTATTGTTTTTCTGGTGCAGTTTGCTTGTAAATTGTGGCATGTGATTGTAGTTCCTGGCCATTGTAGGTGTTTGCTGTTTTCCTGTTTTTGTAATTGTACTTATTAATCAGTTTTTTTAGTTGTTCTGGATTGTCTTTCTCCGGTTCTGGTTCTTCCGGCATCAAAGGTTATTTTCTTTGACATAAACAATGGGTCCCAGATGTGTGAGGGTACTTTCTCAATCTGTTTTATGGATTCTAGAGTGAGTGGACCTTTTTGTCTAGCATCTATAATAGCTTAGGCTCTAGCACTGCCTATGTCCCTGATTGTCTGAAGTTCTTCAAAACTAGCTGTGTTAATATTTACCGCTGACATGATTCTAATTTAATGTTAATAAATTTATTTAAATTTTAATTTGATGTCTAAATATATTATCTATAAGGCAAGGGACACCTGCGCTGTATAAATAATATCCTTATAGCCTATGATTGAACAAAAATTTATGTTTTATATATTATTTACAAGGCAAGGGATACCTGCGCTGTGCAAATAATGTTTATATCCTATTATGTAATAAAAATTGATGTTTAGTATATTATTTACAAGGCAAGGGGTACCTGCGCTGTGCAAATAATATTTTTAACCCAATTGTCTTAATTAATGTCTCTATTTATGATGTTTATCTTTGTTTACATCAAAATAAATATAAACAACAAAATCGAAAAAATAATATCAAAAATTTAGTGAAATATAGAAAAATATGAAAAAATTTACAATGAAAATGAAAATATTTCACTAATCAAACCAAACTGTGAATCAAAAATGAAAAAAGTACTTCACTGATGAAAAATTATTCACCAAAAATGAAATATATTTCAATAATCAAAAATGTAGATAAAAAAAATATTTCAATAATGTAAACCAAAAATGAAATTTTAATAAGACATATTTAAATGTTAAACCTATTTATGTCCTATTTAACTATGAAAACAGTAAACTTGTTATGTTTGTGGGATTTATCTCCCTTTGGTGGTAACAATGGTTTATTTGTTTTCAATCTGTGATTTATCTCCCCTTTTAGTAACGATTATTAAGTCTTAATAATCATTACTGTAAGTCGCCATGGCTGTCCATGACAACAGGGATAATTTTAAAATTTTATGTTTATTTATCGGAAAATATCAAAAAACCGATGTAATTGTCCAAAAATTCAACTTAACTTTTTTTATTCCAACTTATTCAGTCAAAATTTAAATATTTTAATTAAGCTTTTATAAAACTTGTTTAATTAATCAGAAAATTTAATCAAACTAATTCAGTTTGTGTTCAATTTATCAAAATTTCAATGAATTTTTTACTCGTCGACTACACAATTGCAAAATAAGTTTAAATTATTTAAATAAATTCAAAAATATTTATGTTTCAAAATTGCAATAATTGGTCGGGGTTACCGACACACAAATTATCACAATCTATAACTACTGTGAGGTCAAAAAGTAGAATATTAGTGTTATTTAACTGTAATGCAAATGTATGCGTGTATGTATGATTTTCGAACAGTGGGAAAGCGGTCGCCTTCACAACACTGTCAAAAATGCCTAACCGTCCTTAATATCTTAACCACATGAGTGAAACACTTTAAATAAATGAAATAATTTTGAAAAAATGTCCAAAATGTCCAAAATATATCTATGAAAAATGAAATTTGGTAAATTACGAGCAGTATTAAATATCAAAATTCACCAAATAATGCTCAAAATAGTCCTTCACTCAAGTTTATAACTGTGTAATGCTGAAGTGAAAATTGGGCTGGGCATTTTGAAATTGTGCGGCAATTGTGCAGTTCAAATTCTTGCGGAACGCGGAATAAATAACAACTCCCGCAAAAACAATCAGTAAATATCAGCAAATATAGTCAGCAAGTGTCCATATATTTACTGACAAAATATCAATATTTCAATCAAAATTTTTCCATGCTAACCCATATGAAAAAATCACATGGAAAAATGGGCAATTTGTTTATACAATCTGTTTCGCGTGTGCAAACAAATTTATTGTGTGTAGGGCAAAATATTTCAACCAGAATTGCCATACAAGAGGTTGAAAAATCAATGAAAAATATCACCGAGTAATAAATATTCACACCCGATGAAACAACACGTAAATTGACACAAAAAACTTCAATCCACGTAGGTATGAAATAAATAAATAAATAAATCACGTCACCGAATAATTCACACCCGATGAAATGACAGTTAAACAAAGGAGTATGACATAAATAAATCACGTCATCGAAATATTCACACTCGATGAAATGAAATGGTCAACCACGTGGGCAAACCTGTCAAAATACAAATTCGACAGACGACAAATTGTCAGGCGAATTTCCTTTGCTTCTGACACCAATATCAGAAAAATGGCCTCGTGATATATTTACACAAGGTCTAATACTACATTAAACCATTATTACCTGGTGTAAACTCGCACTGCCTGGAATACTAAAACAGCGACTAGGCAGTGCGTCTGTATTCCTTGGAAAATCACAATCAACTGTGCGCAATGCAGCAATTAGGGGTCCGATGTAGCCAGTCCGTGCAGGGGTCCCACTTCCGGTGTAGTTCTGTATTCTTTTTCCTACGCGTCATGCATCACTGCGACCAGTGAATTTGTTAAAAATATTAGAGACACTATGGAGGATGTCAACCAAATCGCTACAGAATCTCAAGCAGGCTCAAATTCGCCAGAGAAGAGATTATGAAGAAAATCTACAATGTTGGTGATGTCGTCTATAAGCTCAACCCAGCGACCAAAATAGGCCAAAGTAAGAAGTTGAAACTCCAATGGCAGGGTCCCTATGTTATCACAGATGTCAAATCTCCTGCCCTGTACAAAATTAAGAATCGCACCAGAGAATTTGTCACCCATCATGACACCGTCATGACTTGTCGATTACTACGCTCCGAGACAAAATAGTGCAGTAAATGATGACGCCAAATTCAGACACAACTTTGTTTTAAGTGCAGGGAATAAGAATTACAAGAAATAAAAGTAATTTTGGAGGAGTTTATGGATGTGTAAACGCGGCCTTTCACTCACAAACTTTACTTAAAGTCCTTCGGACTTTATTTAGTTTGTGAGTGAGTCGGCCGCGTTTACACATCGATAAACTCTTATTCCTATGATTAAGTTATTTGTATCTGTACACTGAATGTCAGAAATATTTTACCTGTATATCGCAAATGTCAAAAATATTATACGATAAAAGAGAAGGTCAAAGAAAACGAGGTTTAGACACGTAAATTTCCTTCGAATGTAAATTTCTAAACCTCGTTTTCTTAGACCTTCTCGTTTATCGTATAATATCTTTGACATTTGCGATATACAGGTAAAATATTTCTGACATTCAGTGTACAGATACAAATAACTTAATCATAGGAATAAGAGTTTATCGATGTGTAAACGCGGCCGACTCACTCACA
>MJUU01047772.1:1880-24555 GCA_002080025.1 Modiolus philippinarum | reverse complement strand
GTTATTTTCAACAGTTAAGAGATCAATATTTATATCACCTGTAATAACTAAGTAAGGCGAGATATCAAGAGCCTTTTCTATAGCCAACTGAAAATTTATCCAAAACGGAATATTATCATTTTTCTGTCTATATAACGTGCATAAAAGTAACTTATATGATTGAAAATTAATTTCAAGCCATGTAGTTTCACAGCCAAAGTCAAGGTCTTTCCTATGGATTGCATGGATACTATTCCTGACATAGACTAAGACACCACCCCCCGCCTATTTCTGTCGTTTCTAAATGGACAAGTTGAATAGCCCTCTATTTCTAAATATCTGTTGTCAACCGATGTATCAAGATGTGTTTCTGTAACACAAATAATATCGGCTTCACAAGATACTCTTTCAATATAATCAACCTTATTGCGGACACTCCTAGCATTTAAATGAAATATCGAAAAATCACCATACTTCATCATTGGCCCTGGATTTTTTTCGACATCGTTACTTAATAAAATAAGTAGCAATAGAATAAATGTATATAAAACACGTTTCAGCAACATATCAGAATATAAATAAAAACATTTTACGAGCATTGCATGTAAACACTTGAAAAACAACATAAAAAATGCAAAAAGATACAAATCTTTAAACAAAGCAATATAAACTTTTTTAGTAAATAAACAGTGTGATTTCATATAAAAGAGACCTATCGATGCTCTATACATTTCTATATCATTACCCACTGTCTAGAAAGATTTGTGAAAATTGAGTTTGAATAGTGCATGATAAGTCTCTTACTACAAGTACGAAGAAATCAAAATGTACACTCCTGTAAAGTATACAAACAAGAAAAAGAAAGACAAACAGTTTGTAAAGCATATACATATTAAATAAAAAGTAAATAAAGTATGATAGAGTAAAACAAAAAAGTAAAAATGAATTACCTATGAACTCTCCTTTGAAATTTTCAAAAGGAACGGAGACACTAGAGGACCATGATATTTGGTCCGTAATGGAACAATACCTCGCATAAGATTGGTATTGTATAATATGTACAAAGAATAATTGAAAATAAATACAAAAGACATGAATAAACTGAACTGGAATTTTTGCTGACATACTTAGTATGGAATTTTGATGAAATATATCTTATATTGTAGCTCAAAAAGTAGAGAACACCAATATGTTAAACTGTGTATCACTGACAAACATAAATACCACATTTGTGTACTCAAACACTACCATTCTTGTTTATCAGTAACTGTTTTATACCACGTGATGTTTGTTTACTACGTCAGTCAAACCACTGCAACTTTCATTTTAATGTCATAAACAATCTTGATAAAGGTAACGACGCTTACTTTACGGAAATTATTAGTTTAAATACTTGTAGACAAACAAAACAAAAAAAAAAGAAAAATATTTATATAAATATATATATATATAAGTGATGCACTAAGGCTGAAAGCGTCTATATTCTCCCAAGGATAAAAAGTAATCGAGTATTCCTGACACAATTTAAAGACCACGTGCTACCTGTTTATATACAACGTGGTCTGAACATGATAATAAACGTGGTCTGAACATGATAATAAACACTACATGGAAAAAAAATTCAATTGCTTTTGCACTGGATAGAAAAATAATAATAATGAGGATAATACTTTCGAAAAAATAAAGGTAAGACGTCTACTAGCAAGGCATTTTCAAACGTTAAGAGAAAATTGAGAAAAACAAAACAAATCAAGGGGAAAATAAATTATATAAATTAATTAATGAATAAAGCAATTATGGAATTCTAGCCGAATAGAGGATGGACTTTAAATACATTTTGACTACATATAAACAACATGGGGAAAATAAATCATATAAATTAATTAATGAATAAATCAGTTACGGAATTCTAGCCGAATAGAGGATGGACTTTAAATACATGTATTACATATAAACAACAACAACAATGACAATAACTCAAACTTGAGTATAAATTTATTTTAGTGTTATGTCTTTTATTAAATCAAACAAAAAAATTGGTAATTTAATTTACAAATTGATGAATATCCTGGATACTTGTGATTCGTTGTTTAACAGCTTCTTGTGTTGTTTTGGCGAAGATACGACCATCAAAAGTCCAAAACGAATTTATTTTGCCTTCTCTTTTCAATGTTTTGAGTTCCTTTACTATCAATTGCCTATGCTGAAATTTCCTCTGAGATTTTTCTTTGCCGAGTAGATAGCATTTTTAATTTTCCAGTTACGCAATCTACATATGATTTGCCCCTTGCCGTCACTTATCTGTCCAGTTATATGAGAACGGTTTATGTCTTCTTCTGTAATAGGGGGATCTAGTTTAAGTTTATCATTTACAATGCTAACAATCTGGCGGTCAGTAGTTTGGAGATCACTTGCAGTCATTGGAATATTGTGAAACCTAAGGGATGTACGTCTCCCATACTGTTCTAGTTCTTCAATTTTATTGTTAAGGAGAGCATTTTCCTGAGTAATGGACTGGATATCTGAAATGAGTTTTGTGTGAGCATTTGCCAAATTTCTAAACTTATCATACCGATCTTGGACAAGTTTTATGCTAGTGTCAATATGTTCTCGAAGTGATTGGTTTTCATTTTGAAGTTGAGAAATGATTTTATGGTAATTTAATTAACGGGAGTGGCAAAAATTTGTTTTTTTTTAGATACGATCTTCCGGGGCACTTTTCGCAAAAAATGTCCGGGATTTCGGAATTTGCTCATTTTAATGACGGGAAATCGGGGTGAAATCGCCTCTCACATTGAGACTGTAATTTCTGTACGAAATGTACAATAACTTCGATACTAAACTTACAATAACTTACAATAACTTTTGACCTATATGGTACTAAAATTACAGGACGGTTTAAGTACTAAATTTAAACAGCAATATCCGAAATGAATTGACAGTTTTACAGTAATTTCCGAACTAAATTTACAATAACTTCGGCATTAAAATTACAGTTACATTGGTACTAAATTTACAGTAATTTCGATATTTATTGATACATTCATTTTTTTTATTTCTCTTCTTTATTTTTGCGGTTTTTTTTATTCACTCAAACCTTTTCATAAATATCTGTTATTCTCCCTCGTGTCTATCTGTATCGACTAATACGATACTGTATGAATAAATGAACACCGTAATGAACCTGACATTTCAAAGTATATAACAGCACTAACAGTTCCAAAATCTTTCACCGGTCTTATTATACTGTCTGGACAATTTCTAAAATATCTGGATTGACCTTTTTAACATTTCTATTGAAAATTTCAAGTCAACAGACCCATCACGATAACATTAATCTCGATAATATTTCGACGCCGTCCATTTTTCAATCATGACGTTACTAAAGAGGCACGTCATAACTCCCGCAATCCGCTAGAGGCGTTGAATTACGTACACTTCGCCTTAAGAAAAACTAAATATTTTGATGAACTTCCATGTTTTTCATATTATGACGTCATTAAAGATCAACTAAAAATTGCTGCAACATTTCAAATCGACATTATTTCGACTTGTTTGAACAAGTATCCATTCTGTTACAAAATCTTTTCTGATAAAATGATGAAAAACTGCAAAACATGATTGTTGAAAAGGCGAAAATAACGTTTATGTTTTATATTTTACATTAACGTTTTTGCCACGTCTTCGGATTTCGATTTTTGTAGTCTTCGCTTCCCTTCTTCCTTCGGTATTCTACTGCCGTTGTTATGTCGAATTTTCCGCGCAATGGTAGGAGAATTTGAAATCATAGGGTGATAGATTAAATCTTCATAACAAACTCGATAAATCACTGCTATCTATATAATAAATCTTCATAACAAAATGAAGAACAATAAACAATAAATCGGGCTTTTGATGGCTAAAGTATTGTAAAATATTATTCCGCTCACTCACCCCTTTGCTTCATATCCTGACTTACAGAAAAATATTTTACGACGCTAAGCTGTCAAAAGCCCGCTAACATATACTAACAAGAAAATTATTGACGCAAGCGTCAAATTATAGGCCGCCTAATATTGAAATTTCAAAAGTGTTGCATTTTTCATGGGAGTTTGCAATATTTAGATTGTGAAGCAATTGTGTACAAAAAGGATATGTATGTTCTTAAGTGAGAGCAGATCACAAAACATTTAAGCTGACAGTGTCAATGCCTGTGAATGATGGAAAAGCAAGTCCTATGTCTTGTTGCCTGAGACATTTGTTGCATATAAGGATACCTAAAATTCGTACTCTCAAACGCTTATATGATTATGAATAAATCCGCGGGAAATGTGTGGAACGAATTCACGCTATAAATTAAAGACCCGTTAGGCGATAATCTACGTGTATTTATTGTACATGTGTTTATACTATGTATATATTATCACAATTATATATTGATTTGATAATAAAGATGGAATTAAACTTAATTATAAATTGCAACATGGTGATTACATTAAAGGAGTTCATTATTTCAAGCATGCCTTTTCAACTCTTTCAAGGCATCCAATTAAAAATCGATTCTAAATTTGTATCTATGACACCCATTTTTTAATTCAAAACTCAGGTATATGATGATGGAAGACATTAACATTGATTTTAAAAATTTTGAAAGTTTGAAACATCAAAATCATTATTTTTTGACACTTGTAATTTTTTTACATGTACCATAAACTATATTCATTCCGCGGTAAATCATGTCATTCGTACAAATCCTATATCAAATTACGGACCGTGTTGAGCCCTTAAGTGTAATCCTTACCTTAAATGTAATCCGATTACACTTAAGGTTAGGGACCACCCTTAAATGTAATCCCGGTTACATTTAAGGTTGCAGGACCTCCCTTAATTGTAACCGATTACAAATAAGGGAGATAGTGTACATATGCCTGCAGTACCTACCGTAATTGTAATCCCCCCTCGAAATTTGTTTACAATTTGCAGCACATAGAAGAAAAGAAAACGTGTTTGCCATGGAATAAAAAAGATAACAGGAAACACCTACAATGGCCGAAAAACATAGCCACATGCCAGAAAGTAAATAGGAACTGCACAAGAAAAAAACCCACAATAAAAATACAAAAGACAAACATAAACAACGATAGGCACTCGGGACAGCCGGACTAGGTAAAAAGCCAGCGGTAGGGTTAAACCGGTTTATGGGTACCCAAACCTCCCCTTTCTCTGTCCCGTTTCCCTATCGTAGAATAAACATACGAATAAAACCCATACAGGTAGACTACTAACTCCATGACCACAATCTAGAAAAGAAAAATAGGGGAACAAAACGTAATTTTGAAAGATAGGTTGATTATGGAGTATTCCTTTTACTGAGATTTACCTAGATTGATAAGATTTGTCAAAAAGGTATGACCACCAAGTTGGAACATACATGTAGTTTACGTAACTTTGAACTTCATCTAGAAAATACATTTGTAACTACTAAAACTAACTGAAGCAAAATCTCATACGAATACCAAAGCAACAAACCAAATAAATATTCATATTAACTCCCTCCATCGTTGTTTTGTCCTTAGCTATATATTGATATTACTGATTATTCGGATTTCGTTTGGTTTTATGCATTTTATATATTTTTTTAAATTATGGATTTCCTTTGTTTGGGTTCTAGTGCTGCTGATGAGGAATACATTTCCGAAATGGCCATACAGCTCATTAAATTAATGCAGTTGAGTTAACATATGTGTTACCGTCTCATGTTCATTTACTCCATATCCTTTCGTGAAATATACAAATAATTCATACCAGACTTCGCAATGCTATGGTACATCCAAGGCAGACAAAGGACACATCGAAAACAAAAACATAAATTGACATGCATACAAAATGCAAGTGATGCACTTGAATAGAAAAAAGAAGGGAAACGGGGAATGTGTCAAAGAGACAACGACACAAAGGGGAGTAATAACAACTCAAAGCCACCATAAGGTCTTCAATGAACGGTGAGAAAACCCCACACCCAACGGCAGGTCGGAATCGGCCCCTGAACAAAGAGCAATCAAGTCCAGCGAAATAATCATCATCTTAGACTCCTATAGACATAAAGTAAACTAACTAGAAAAAGGACAAGACACACAAAGGCTTAATAAATTCCTGACTTAGGACAGGCGCAAACCTGCTGCGGCGGGGTTAAACTAGTTTTATTGGATTCAAACCTTTTGAAGTCTTTTTAATAAAACAATTGCACAATTTTTATGATTTGCCTGAAAACTTTTAGGCAGAACCTTGTTTAACATTGAAATAAATTAGAGAGTTAAAAGTAGCAAGAAAATGGTTGTTTGTTGCTCACGTTAAATATTGTTCCCTTACATAGTGTGTCCGAAATTTTGAGTATGACCCCTCCTAAAAAAAGCTGACCCCGATGGATCCCTGAAATATAGAAATAGAACGCAGTATCCTAGACTGTTGGGTACAACCCCTCCAAAATTAAATGTTCGTGGTTGTGCGGGAGGAATGAATACCTAACCCATCTTTCGGATGGAATGCAAACTCAAGTCCTCGTGTTGGTACAGATGCCATGCTACCTACACGTTATAGAACCCCTGCAGCAAACTATGCAAACTCTTTTGAGTGGTCCGTAGGTGATCGCTTGCAAGTTTCGATGTCGCCCTACTTTTTTGTGGCAATATAAATTTCCTGTTCCCCAACCCCAATTGATTATTTATTTACAAATTTGTTCTCGTCTTGATATAGCTAAAATATTGCCAAGTAGACGTTCAACAATATCTAAATAAGTCGAGAGGAAACTGAATTGTCAGCCAAAACGGATAGTCGATGGACATAGACACGAATGAACCCTTTAGTAATGACAGACACACGAAGCACAAAATATACATATGTGCATACAAAACTAATAAATCAAGATGAAAATCACGGACTCCACAAAAAACCGGGAGTGAATGAAGGTTCAACATCAACCCTTAAATGTAATACTTACCGTAAATGTATCAATAACAACTAAAACCCCTTTTTCACTATCCAGTAACCTGACCTAAATCAACAAAGTCAAAGAGATAAAGAGCCAATGCAGGTAGACCACTACTTATAAAACTACGTCTTGAACGGTAAAAGGATTATACAAAACCATGCAGAGAAAAAATCCAGAGATTTGCAGCTCCTAGTATATCGTAGGGAAAGTCATTTTCCATACATTGGCTACATGACGTCACGAGATTGAAGCGAGAGGCGTCATTCGCCATATTGTATTCGTCTCGCCCCCGACAAAAAGTCGCCCAAAGTGGGACATAGGCGGCGGTGGCGTCGTTAACTTTTACTAAATACAGGATAGATTGAAAACCCTTTTATGTAGGAACATCTTATTTGGTACGGTGGCAGTACTTATTAAGTGCTACCTGATGGACACAAAATTATGTGATCTTAAGTTTAATTTCACGGTTTTTTTTTCAGATTACATCCATTGCTCAATAACTATAGGTGGTAGGTCAATGATATATGGTATGTAGGTTGGTCTTGGGTAGTTCATGTGAGTCTGTTATATGACTTTGTCCTTGGCCTCGATTTCACTGTCTAGTGACCAGGTTAAATTTCTCTGATTATATCCATTTCTCAACAACTATTAGTGGTAGGTCAATGATATTTGGTATGTAGCTCGGTCATGTGTAGTCAGTCTGATATGTTACTATTGCCCTTGACCTCACTTATTACAGTCTACTGACCCTGTTAAGTTTTTCTGATTAGATCACTTTCTCAACAACAGTTTGGCATATGACATTAGTCCTTGACCTCAATTTCACGGTATAGCGACCAGGTTAACCTTCTCTGATCTCAATTAATACAAGTACTGGGTCAATAATATGAGGTATGAAGGTTGGTCTTTTAGTACATGTCAGTCTGGAGTGTGATTTCTGTCCTTGAGCTGTTAAATGAAGGTTTAGTGACCATGCTAATTTTCTTTAGATTAGATCCATTTCTCGACATTTATTAGTGGTAGATCAATAATATTTTGTATGTCGATTGGTTTGGGTAGTTTATGTCAGTCTGGTATAAGACTTTTGCCCTTGACCTCAATTTCACAGTCTATTGATCAAACACATCAGATATATTTATTAATAACTTAAATTGATGTAATTTAGGTTAATTTTTGTAGTATATTTCCTCATTTCCTTCGCAATTTGTCTAACAATTTCCCACCGATCCATGTGTCGGTGGGCGAGACACCTATTTGGACCCACACTTGTTGTGAATTCGCAGTCAGTGGGAAGCACATAAAAACAGCTTCATCAGCATGATCAGTGAAATCCGGTTTGTGATCCATTTTGGCAAGTTTCTGAGATATACAAATATATTAAGTTCATTGATGATACGTGGAAATAGTGAGATATTTGAATTCTAAACTTATACGATTTGAATATTGTGCCAATATTGATAGCGTCGGGGTAGACACGATATATCACGATGCTTCCCGTAGCTCCGAATCTCTGGAATTTATGTCTCTAACAAAACTGCATTTTAAAAGATTGGAAAGATGTCGCATCGTCCTCAATATTGAACAACAGTAGCATCATACACGAAACTCTCTGCAAGATTTGGCAAGGAAGCATAAGGTATTTCCATACAAATCACAGTATCGATGAGAAACAGTCTGACCCGATAAATGAAAGTATTTATTTTGTTGCTGTCTGATTGTTCATAGAATAAGGAAGTAGTCGGAAGGAGTCGCATGCAGATAGTGATTTTGTAATTCGAGACCCATCCTGGTCACCTTTTCTGTAAATGTTTATCCTGACCTTTTTTTTATCTTCCCGTTCCTTTAGAGAGGGAAGGAGGGGGTCTGATCTCGGATTCACTTGAAAATAATGACAAAATCCCGATTTTCCCAGTAAATAAATGACTTAATCCTGATCCCTAAAAATGAAGATTCCTACTCCGTTTATCGTGGGTATTGTTACGGGTTAATCCCGAATCAGCCCATTGAATAAAATTACTAATCACGGAGTCCCGTAAAAGCTCCTTCCGTCCCTCATTTTTGATTCCATTACAAAGGTTGTCATAAGAAAAATTTTAACCCTCAGAATAGTGTCTACAAATCTTTAACATTTTTCAAGCGATTCTTAGCTACTTGATTTATCCACATGGAAACGCTAGCAATTATGGTATTTCTAGAATAAAAAAAAAAACGAAACAAAAATGATCGCTAGAAATAAAATGCATTATGGTTCTTTTCGGTATGACTTTAATTTTTGGTTTTTAGATAAACCCCAAAATTGGTCGCTAGAAAATTTGTCGCTAGAAATTGGTCGCTAGCTTGAGTCTGGTTAAAAATATTGTTTAAAAGTCAGAATTTCTGTCATTTTCATACAATTCCGTCTACTTTTCCGTTTAGGAAATTGAAAGCTTTAGAACAATTTTTACATTTCTTTTGTATAATATTTTGAATCAAATCTGAACACTTTTTCTCCGCCCTTTTTTGATTTCCATGGCAACGATGGCTATTTAAAACAAATATGACTCATAATCATGCTATGGCAGAACACGTTTTCTTATCTTATATGCGCTGCAAATTGTAAACTAACTCTGAGGGGTTACAATTACGGTAGGTACTGCAGGCATATGTACACTATCTCCCTTAATTGTAATCGGTTACAATTAAGGGAGGTCCTGCAACCGTAAATGTAACCGGGATTACATTTAAGGGTGGTCCTTAACCTTAAGTGTAATCGGATTACATTTAAGGTTAAGGATTACACTTAAGGGCTCAACAGACCGCCTCGTGGCGGCCCGTAATCAGTTAGATTTCACTACTTGTTGAATTTTACATTAACGATTTTGACTTTACCATGGATTGACTCACTGATAGTGTGATGAGTGTCTCTTGTAGATCAGGATGAGCATACCCGTCTGGAGCACCTGTTGTCACTCTCGGTTTTGTTTGATTGATTGATTGATTGATTGATTGATTGATTGATTGATTGGTGTTTTACGCCAACTTCAGCAATATTTCAGCTATATCGTGGCGAGAACTGTTAAGTATAATGAACAATTTAAATAAATACATAAAATATCAATATAAAACCATACAGCTTTATACAAGTAAAAACAAATGTGTAAAATGTAAAAAAAAAACATAATAGAAGGAATTTTGGTTTTACAATAACAATATTAAAAATTAGAAACTCAATTTAAAATTGATCCATTTAAATCTTACTAAATAAACTGATTGCTTTTAAAAATTGGACGATTTTGTCGCCAGCGACGTTTGTAAATAGGTCTTTAAGACAATCAGCAGAATAGAAATCACGCCTGATATCGGCAACATCTACACATTCAATTAAAACATGGACAATTGCATGGAATACATTCAGGTCGATCATCACTGTTGAGAATAAAACTATGTGTTGTTCTAGTGCGTCCAATACGACATCGGGTCAACACTACCTGTTCCCTACGGTTTCTACCACAGGAACCGACCTGTTTACCGACGTCTGACTGTATTGTTTGAAGTTCCAATTGACAGTGCTCTTGATTTTTTAGGGGGTATGTTGTCCTTTACATCATGTTGTAAAATGTTAGATTTGTCTTCGTAATTGACGTTTGTGATACTGAATTGTCCCTGCGGATTAACACATACTAGAAAAGTAACAACTACAGTGGATTTTAATTCACTAACCAAACATCTACCAATGAGATCTTAAAAACCTTAAGAATGCCTCGTTGACCTTGTGTAGGGTGTCGTGAGCGGAGTAACAGATACTGACCCTACCAGAGAATCTTATTGAAATCTCGTTTTCATGAGATTTCACATAACCCAAGTGCCATAGTTCTACGCTTTGCCGCTATCTTGTGTCTCTATTTTTCAGCATTCTCGTTTTTGCCACGTCTCTGGATTTTATTTTTTGTTGTTGTAATACTTAAAGAATAAAGCTATATAAAAATGAAAAACTATGTACCAAATCTACAATACTAAAAGAAGCAATTTAAAAAAAATTTAATCGTGAGCCTGGAAGTTTAATGGTGATACAGTTAAAATAAAATCGTTGGTTTTTGAATCCCGTCAGAAAAACATTTTTTTTTTCTAATTTTCTCTGGTCGATAAATCATTTCTTGTAGACCAGAATTTTATTACGCACTTATCAGCAGGCGCAGATCCAGGAAATTTGAGAAGGGGGCTCCAATTAAAAAAATGGAAAAAAATCGCCGAGCGGAGTGAGGCGTGAATGGTTTTGGGTGATTTCCTAGTAAAACATCAGGATATTGATGAAAAAATCATGATTGTCCGAAAAAATGGGGTTCCAACCCCCGGACCCCCCTTTGGATCCGCCAATGCTTATCAGTTACTTTAGACTTATGTTATTGTTCAAAAGAATAACAATTGGATGAGACACATGTTATACAACTTCGATTTGTCTTCTCCTTTACCCTTAACTTATCAGTATCTTTTCAGTTTACGGATACGCAGAAGAAGTTCGTGATAGTTGTTTGACCTGACTGTTCACGGGTCAATTATATCGGGATTACTTACATACAAGACAGAGAAAATTAAGCCACGCCCAACCTGTTCAATAAATTTTATTAATAAGATTGTAGAAGTCTGTTTACAAACCAAGTTTAGAAATCAGTGCGCATCGGTTGGTCATTCTCAATGATTTTTCAAAAAGGCCTATAGCCTAATTAATTCTTGTGACTATGTTCGGTGTAAATACATTTGTATTTAATGCAGAGCTGATGGACGCCATTTTTCAAAGGGGACTTTCAAAGCGATATCCTGAAATGAGTTTGTACAAATTGGTTCAGAAGTTTCAGTTGAGATCCCTGCATTCGTGTTTTTTTCATATAATCAATTGTTAATTTATGTCCTTCGCCAATCGTAACTACTCGGCCATTTCTGGATAAATAAAGGCCGAGTAGGTACGATTGTGTCCTTCGCTAAACTATAAAGTGGATATCTTGGAAAAGGTATTGACCTTTCTAGTGGAGGTACCTTCCTAAACTTTATATTTAGCAGCGATGCTTAGTGGAATATACATAATGAAAATGTTATTTCAAGTATCAAATGTACTTCGTAAATTGAAGTTTAAATTGTGTCGTAAAAATCTAGAAAAAAATATATATGGTATATATTAGGCCGATATTTGAATATGCATATGAGGTTTGGGATAATTGCGGGTTGGGAAATTCAATAAATTACATGGAACGGCTAGAGTTAGAGGCTGCCAGAGTTGTTTCTTGATTACCGAGTTTTTTAAAGTTTGGACTTAATTTATAAAAAAATTGGAAGGGATCCACTAGCGGAAAGACGAAAAAGAAAACGATTACAAATGTTCTGTAATATACAAAATGTAAAACTAAGAATTATCTTTGTGATTTCATACCTCCAAAAATCCAAAGTACAACTATATATCCTTTGCCTTATGGAGACAATTTTATTGTACATTATTGTACACTTTCGACAACTTATGATTCCTTCATCCCTTCAACTATTCTTCAATGGAACCAGTTACAGCTTACATTAAGAAATGTTAACTCTATCTCATGTTTCAAAAATAAATTGCGAAAGCAAAATGAAATAATTAAAGTTCCTAGCTACTTATAGTGTCGGCACCCGAAAACTAAATATAATATTAAAACATTTTAGATGCAAAGCATCATTTCTTAATTATGATTTATAAAAGGTATACATTATCCGTCACGTCTTTGTGGTGCACATCGCGAGGACGCCTTTCATTTTTTCTTCGAGTGTCCAAAATTTTCAGTACCACGAAATTCATTGATTGAAAATCTGGCTTGGTAACCAGAAGTTTGCAACATAGATTTTCAACTTTTAACTTGTGGTAACCCCGAGTTAACCGATGCCCAAAACGAATATATATATTTAAGCTCGTATACGAATATTTCAAAAAGTCGGAGAGATTTTTTGTTGTTTGATCACCACACACACTACCAAAAATAACAACTATATTGTTTCTATCATTATTTAAGTATTACCTCAGTTTCATTTTTTATTGCTATATATTTATTTTATATGTATAAGAATGCTGTAATATATTATGTAAATAATTGTATATGCGGGAAGAGACTTCATAAGTTTGTTTTACTTGTGTGTTATCCCTTTTGTCATTATATGAGCAAATCAAATAAGTTTAACCTACAATCCTAAACTTCCTATATCAGCAAGATTTCCATACTGTGTACTTTACCTTTACTTGCCTCGAATGATGCCGTATCCAGAGATTTACGTAAGGAGTGGCACATTTCATCAGTCCCCAGAGGCTCTCTGGCAAATGACGCAAATCTACACATTCTATGCGTTTTCTGAACTGTTATTTTTAATATAGAATACACAATATGGGTTGGTGACAAGGCTTTCAGTGATCCACCACTATCCTGGACCAATGCCTGTACTTATTGACTGTTAGTTTTACAGTTTTATCACTAATCTAATAGTATGGCACTATAAAGACTCAACATCGTGCTGTGATACTGATCTTTAATTGTCCAGTAAAATCATTCCTACTAATAATACAAGTGCATATTAAAACATGTAAAGGTTATTGAATTGACCAGCTAATTGTTAATATTCAAACTGGCTTTTAGCTTTTCCTTCGACCTGCCTCCGTGCTTAGGTCCACGACCGATTTTGGTCAATAGGGACTTCTGCGTATGTTTTCAAGTGATGGCCAGTTGAATTAAAATGCACTACCATATCCTGTAACTTTTCTAATTGCGAAATCAAATCCAAAAAAAAAAAAAAAAACACATCAAATCTTATCCAACACGATTTGAGAGAGCAAAACAAAAACACAAAGAATGAGAATGATTTGATGGAAGGATGAAAAATTGATGAATTCCATGAATGCATTAAAATTGGGTTAAATGTCAGTCCATTTCATTTCCATGTCATCAATTTAGCTCAGACATTGTGTCTGTGAGAATACATTGCCATATATCTCTCATGATATAATATATTAATTCAAGCATGTATCGCCACCTGAACCTTGACTTACAAAGGTAGTCTATGTTGCAGAGACCAAAGTTAACCTGTGGTTCCAAATTGTCCATTTGTTTAAGGGAGAAACACCTTTGAAGTGTTTTAGTAGGGTTCAATGTAAAAGTAGGGAGGAATCTTGAATAACGTAAGGACCTGACAGTCACATTTTTCGCATTGAGGCTATTGAGGCCAAGTTTGGTTCCTATTTTGCGAAGCAGTTTCAGAGGATATCTTTGAATGTGTTTTCCTATTGGACTAGTTAAACTTTGTTTTCAACTTGCAGAAATCTTGAATATAGTGCGACCCTGAGCACATCTTGCAAGGAATATTGTAGTCAAGTTTGGTACCAATTGGCTCAACAGTTTTAGATGAAAAGGTTATGGATACGTTTTTTCTCAAAGGGTCTTTTGTAATATTCCCTTCTGGCAGCCATCTAGGATATTTCCTGGACCTGAAAAACACCTCTTTCACAGGGGACGGCCCAAGGACCATTAAAGGAGATTGGTTCCATTCAGAGGACAAGATCTTTGAATGTGTTTTCTAAAAGGTTCAACTGTTAAACCTTTGTCCACCACTGGCGGCCATCTTGGATATAGCGACAATTCTGTGTAGGGTACCACCGAGGAATATCGTGGCCAAATTTTGTTCAAATTTCAAAGGAGAAGATTCTCATAGAATGCATTGTTAAACTATGGTCCAATACGTCCAGTCGTTTGAGGGTATATACCCTTGAAAGTGTTTTATTAGGAATTAGTGTAAAAGTATGGTTCCTTCTTATATCCATCCTGATTGAAATGTGAACCAAAAAAGCACTTTTGTTTTGCAGAGGATTACCTAAGGGCTATTTTGTCCTAGTTTGCATCAAATTGGCTTAGTAGTTTCAGAGATCTTTGAATGAGTTTTCCCAAAGGATCCAATGTTAAAACATGTTTCCGCTGGCTGCCATCTTGGAAATAACACAGATCTGAAAAGCACAATCTTTGCAGGAGAACATCCAATGACATGTGACCAAGTTTGGTTCCAATGGCCTAAGTAGTTTCAGGGGAGAAGATCTTTGAATTAGTTTTCCAGTAGTCATATATTCCGCTTTCGGCCATCTTGAACAAAGCTTGGAACTGAAAAACGCCTCTTTTCGAGAAGACTGTCCAAACATCATTATGCCCAAGTTGGGTTCCGATTGGCCCAGTAGTTTCAGAGTAAAAGATCTTTGAATTTAAAGTTGACGCCGGACAGACAGACGGGCGACGGACGCAACTTGATGCGACATGCTCACCCTAGCTTTAGTCGAGTGGGCTAGCAAATCAACTTGACACAAGTATAAATATGTGTTTTCACTGTAAAATGACTTATGTGATAAAATAAATATAGGTGAAAGTATTGTTTTATATTTTTGTCAATCATTTTACAGACATTTTTTGTCTTTATTTAAATGATTTAAAATGCGTTTTACATGATATTGAATGAAGTTATCATTTTTTCTATTCCAGAATAAAAAGATGGAAAATATAGGTCAAGAGATTGCACAGGTATATTTTCACAATCCTTATACCACTATCGGCCAAGTGCTAATCAACGAAATCATTATTTTAGTGAAGCAATATATGCGATTGTTGAAAAAATCATTATTACTGTAACAAACATTATTGATTTTATTACAGTAATAATTTCTTTATCGGGATCGGATCTTTTGTTTAGAATGAATGAATGAATGACTTTAGGTTACAAACCACCAATTCATTTCTTTAACATTTTCAACTGAATTTCCCCATATTCAAATCTGTCTGGACAATTTATCTTAAGTTTAACCTGTATGAAACCATATATTTTCCGAAAGGTGCATATCTCGTCTACATCATATCAAAATTTCAGGATACCTTTAAAGCCTTCCAAGAGAGTACCGAAGGTTGGAAAAACCCTATCTCTAAATATAAACGATTGCGACCAAAACATTACGCATTTATAGTATACCGGAAAACCCCTTTGATAAGTATTCAAAGGATCATTCTAGTCAATTAACCTTGGTCTCAAAATAAGCCTGATACATCAATGTTCAAACAGGTGTATCATTTATTTCATTCCGACATTTATTTTTAAAGGTGCAAGAATTCAAAGTTATATTTAGATTCTAAAAGAACTATATTCTTATATGTTCTCAGCTCAGATTGGCTGAATTGGTGGTTTGACACCTTAACATGAAATTAAAACATCCCCAAGTGTAATTGCTGAACTTGATGATGGTTTTTAGTTTATTTCCAAATTGTATACAGAAAATTAAACCCTTTTCTGGATTTGTCCCTTATTTAAATCACTATTCAAAAAGTCAGTGCTTTGATTAAGTACAATCACTCATAGCTGTTAAACATGGACACAAAACCAAAAATACTTCTTTTCTGTAATGAATCTCATTCCATGTTTATTACTAAGCCCTTAGAGTATTTTTCTATCAAATATGAAGCTGCAAATGTTCAAAGATGCCTTTAAAATCAGGAAATTATGCTACAAAATGTCACCCTCCCCCAATTTGAGAAGGTGCTTCTGAGGTAAATTTTTGCACTTTGAAATGGTTTTTACTTTGGTTGTGGTCATACAAATATCATTCTAAATGCAGAAATTGATGCAAAAAGGTAAAGAAGACAGGGAAAAACCAGTTTAGTTAATTTTTTGAGCTCCTGAAGAATATTAGGTTTGTGAGTTAGCCGAAAAGCCCGAAATGAATAGGTACAATGATAGTATTAAAACTTCTGAAAATCCACCCAGGGGTATTTATTTTCCTTTGGGTGATTAAATATAAAATATTTTAAGAAAATAATATAATAAAATAAATGCAAATTTATCAAAAGTGTAGCAAAGTCAAAAAAGTTTTCCCAAAATCAGATGATAAAATTTTGACTCGGCTCTTGTTTTGACACTGTGGACCCCAAAATGACAATTTTACACTGTTTAGTAGAGGAACAGCATGATATTTTGTATTTCTGAGGTTCATGTTCACATCAAACTGCATATATAAACACCAATCCTGCTTAAAAAAATTATTGTATACAAATCAGACAGATTTTTATATGAGGCACCTCAGTCAGAGTTGTCGCATTTGTTCGAGACACCGATCGACATAAACCTTTCGGCGAGTTATTTATTTCTGCAGACCATTTTTGAAAGAACTGGTCTTTTAATTTTAATTCAGGGCAAGGTATTAACCATTTTTTTAGATCTGGATTTTGACTTTGTCATATATTTGACAAACCGCAATTATCTAATGTATTCTTAATAGAAGACATCCACTTGCTCACAAAACCATAATTTTGAAAATCTATGCACATAAGTTTATACAGGATAGAAGATATTTTATTCTCTTTTCCTGGGAGTAAACGGAACCAAAATTTAAACATCTTTAATTTTATTTCAATGGAAATTGGATATCGGCCTAGCTCTCCATAGACTACAATATTTGGCGTTGACTGTTTTAAACGTAAAATATGTTTACAGAATCGTAGGGGTATTTTTCCAACATATCAAGATTTTCAAAACCCCATATCTCAGAACCTTAAGTAATAACAGGAATTACAATTTTATCAAACATTTCCAATTGGCATTTAATTTATAGATTATTAAATCTACACTTTTTAATAACACTTCCATAGATTTCAAAGCTTCATCTTTCAGATATTGTCTAGTAGCATAAAAAACCACTCCTAGAGAAAAATAAACCAAGGTAGTTATAACTCTTTACAATTTCAAGTTCCTCATTTTCAATAAAATAACTAAATACCGAAGTCACTGTGAATTTATTATCTGCATATGCGCATTTCGACAATTTATGTCTCCTCAGTGCAGATAAAATCTAAACGTTTGGAAGACCATTAAATCAAATATGTTAAAAAACTGAAAGAGAACAAATACCCAATATGATCTAAATGTGAAGCCAAAATTAGCTAAGGACAGAGCTTTGCATGAGGGAGATACACCTTAGTTTTCAACGAAATTTACAAAAAATTAGATATTGCAAGGTTTGAAATAAAATCGGCTTTCGGGTCAGCACCGAAGTACTGACTACTGGGCTGGTGAATATCCTCGGGGACTAACAGTCCACCAGCAGAGGCATCGGCCCAGTGAAAAAATTTTCATTTTTAGTTATACCTACTTTTGAAAGAAATAAGATCTTTAGTTTTCGAAATATTTATTTTCAATTTCCACTGTCTACAATATTCTAGAAAATTATTGAACAATATGTGCAAGTCACGACCATTTTCTGCAAATAGTATTAAAAAGTTTTAAATATATTTCTAATTCAACGTCCATATCTCTCTCAACAGATTGAAGGCCTGATATATTTGAACTTTCCAAATAGCTTTGGAGGTCGTTTAAAAACAATGAAAAAAGTAAAGGGAAAAGATTCTCTTCTTGTCTGACCCCAATTTCACAGATAAATATATCAGATATTTCATTATTATGTACTATTCTGGATTTTGCGTCATCATACATATTTTGTATAACTCTAAGAATTTGCCATTAATAATTTAAAAAATAATGAATTTCTATGAACAAAATCGAAAGCTTTCTCGAAAATCGATGAAAGCGCAATGTAGTTTTTTATTCTTAACAGACAGTAGTTCAAATAGGGAATACAGTGAAAAAATATGGTCAGTTATCGAATAACCATGACGAAAACCCGCCTGATTTTCATTTAAGATATCAAAATTTTCTACAAAAGTACTAAAGTAAGTGAGAACCGAACCGTCAGTCTAAAAAGATTAATCCAAGGACAATGGCAACGTCGGAAAAACAACGAAACGAAGACAAAAACATGAGCACGGCACAGAAAAGAAAATGAAGACACGCACATATACAAAAATGAACAACACGGACCCAATAAAAACCATGGGTGAGATCAGGTGCACCGGTAGAGTAAACACCTCCTGCTTCTTATAAGACACCCACCGTGTTGAACATGTCAACTCCGGTAGTAAAGTCAAATACGGTAGAGGAAAAACAAACTTTAGTGGCAAAGAGAAAGTTCTGTTGTCATCTGGGAAACAGATATCTCATAGCGGTCCACAAGATCGTGATGTCGACCGTAAAACTTCTGTAGTGATGACCTCAAGTTATGGGCAACATACCCTTGCTTAAGTAGCCTATTTGTAAGTCTATCATTTAAAACAGATGTAAAAACTTTTCCCGAACATGAAGTAGGGTAATAGGTCTATAATTTTTTGCAAGTAATTTATCTCCCTTGTTTTTGTGGATTGGAATAATATTTCCAATAAGCCAGGCTTCCGGCAAAATTCCTGTTTCAAATATTAAACAGATATAATCATATAATCAAGAGAAGACGAAATATACTCATTAATTACTTTGTCTTCTTCTGGCGATTTATCATTTTTCGTTTTTTAACAGCCTTACGAATTTCATCGGATGTAACTGGAAAATATAAATTTTAATTAACTATATCTGATTTAATATCGTTTTCGATATCAAATTCGTCATTAAAATTATTTTTATTTAAATCTTTGAAGAATTGTATAAATTGTGTAGAGGTATATTACTTTTATTTCGTTTCTGTCCTCTATTGAACAGATTCCAAAATTTCTTTGATGTTTTCTTCTTTTTGTCACTCATTTCCTTGCTCACTTCTAAATTATACTTCATAATATTCTCATTCATTATATTTTTAAAATTCATCCACTTTGTCTTAACCTCTGTTTAAAAATGTTTGAGCCATAATACTTTTACATTCTTTTAGATTTTCTATATTGTTGTTTAGCATTTTTACAATCTTGATTATACCATTGCTTATTTTTCATCTTATATGTATAGTCCTTTTCTTCCATTTTCTTTAAAGTATAAGAACTTAACGTTAACTTAGCAGAATCAAGTAATACATTATATATATCTTCAACAATGTCATTTACATTTTCTTTATTTACATTATCTAATTCAGCATGTTGGGGTATCAATCGAAGACGTATTGCTTCAATTTTATTATTTTCAATATTTTTTCTAAAATCAACAATTTTTTTCCGCATCCCATTTCTTAATTTTTTCGCTACTACTGCATAACTCATTTATAGATGATTCGACACTGTTGGTGCCGGTAAATTTTCGAAATTTACATAAATCTAAAGAAACAGGGTTATGAACATCTGAGTTAAGTTTACAAAATTCTAGTACCTCAATATTTTTAACTTTAAACAAAAAATCGTTACTTCAAATAAAATAATCAATAACACTACAGTTTTTACATGTCAGTTTTCCAATATGATTTTCCTCTTTTCTACCATTTAATACATACCAAGTATTATTTTTACACAATTCCAATAATTTTTTCCAATAATAATTTACAACATTATCCGAGCTACTTCTATTTCTCGGTATATTAAGTTCATCTAATATACTTACTTACTTGTTGTTTGTTATTTGTTGTTTGTTATTTACATCACTTGTTTCATTTTGATCAGTAAGATTTTCAAGATACTTATCAGATTCAGATTTTTCATTAAAATCATTCAAATTTCCAATGCGACTATTAAAATCACCAGTAAAAATTATATATTCCATGTTAAAAAACGGTTTATCTCAAATTCAATTTCACCGAATGCGTCTTCTGAAGTATAAGAGGTATTAATTGGTGGTATATAGACAATACCAAAAAATGCATCTTTTGGAATATCAAAGACTATTTTATTTACCAAAAACCACATTACAAATTTGCACTCTTTTTCTATACATTTAATGTATTTATTTAGACATTTTCTATACCCTAAAGCAATACCGCCTGATCTGTGTTTTGACATTTTGTTTCTATTTTTAAAATGAAAAACAAAATCTTCACTAATAATGATTTCATCGATTCGCACTTGGCCGATAGTGTATACATGAATGAAGAACCGTAAATTATTTCTACATTTTTCTAGAATGTTATCATATCCATATAAAAAATTAATTAAATTAATAAAATCATAATTTGTAAAAGTCTGGCTTTATCTTTACAGTAAGTTTTATATTTAGTCGTTTGTTTCTTTTAAATTAATTATTGTTGGGGATATTTTTAGCTAAAAATTCTTGAAAACTGTTCAATTCATCAAGTAATATCAACTAGTTTTGTTAACATAAAGATCATCACATAAATGTATGATTTAAGTACCAATCATGATTCCAAGATACTCGCCACTGCAGATATAAGTAAAATATTGGACCATACGGCAAAATGTTGTAAATTGGTAATTCTGACCCGAAAGCCGATTGTATTTGAAATCTTTCAATATCTAAAGTTTTGTACATTTCATTGGAAATTAAGGAGTATCTTCCTCATGCTAAGCTCTGTCCTTAGCTGATTTTGGCTTTACATTTAGATCATATGGGTTATTTGTTCTCTTTCAATTTTAAAATATCTTTGAGTTTATGGTCTTCCAAACGTTTAGATTTTATCTGCACTAAAGAGACATAAATTGTCGAAATGCGAATATTCATAGACTAAATTCACAGTTACTTCGGTATTTTGTTATTTGATAAACCGTTTTATATATCGAGTTGATATTTACTAAAAATAGTAACATAATAAAAATCTTACTTTTTATATTTGTCTAATCCAAAAATGGCCGGCATCAGGGATTGCAGTTTATAATACAACTCTAGGGTAAAATCCTTCATTGTGTGCATTGTATTCTCTTGAACAACCCTTTCCATACATCAAATTGATATAAACTAGGCATTTGAGAATCACAGTAATTTACCAGATTAGAAATTTCCCTATTAAAGCGGGACTTTCGAGATAGGAACTCATCTCAAATAACACTGAAAAGAATAACCGGAATCCAGTCCTACTGGATATAAATATATACCACCTATTAACAAACTATTTATTAAATTGAAATGCACTTATTATTTGTCCTGCATGACAATTATTTAACTAAATTTTAATTGACGAAAAACCTGAAGCGCTACAAACATATTAAATATAAATCACCCGTTAATTAATTTGTGATTCCATCTCAATGTTTTGATGTATTAATTTTTTACGAATAATAATAGATTTGTTTTCGGAGTGAACACGAGTAAAATCCCGTATTGGGTGTCATCTTAGATTAATCATTTAACCCTCTCAGAAAATCTTATTAAATCAGAGCCATCAGATGAGCGGTAAAGGTTCATTTTAGTCTTTGAGTTTTCTTGAATATTGTACAATAGTAAGTGTTTTTTAGAAATTATATTCAAAGATATAAAGGAACTATACCGAGGTCATGCAGGTGTAATTATGCAGTTTGATGCATAACACCACAAAAACAAATGTCAGGAATCAAAGAAAATTTGCCTAGTGACAATCTTTTTGTATTTTTAATATCAGGCGGAACAGAAAGAAGAAACAGCTGACAACAGACAAGAAGAAAACATAGAAGAAGAAGTAGTAGAAGGAGAAGAAGAATCGGTATTAAATTTAATTATTCTGATATCCTTTACAAAGCATCTTAAAAAGGAAACTTTGATTTTGAAACATGATTTCTTTTTAATTTATTAAGGATCCCTTCTTTTAAACTTACCTCGTTATGGCTTTGATGAGCTTTTGCCATTACTTGGCATCCACCATCCAACATCCGCGTCCGTCCGTCAATCGTAAATTTTTCTTTCAAAGATCTTTTCATTTGAAATCACTGGACTAATTGCAGCCAAACTTGTTCACACTTACCCTTGGGATGTTCCGTTTGAAAACAAAATTCCCAG
>MJUU01047771.1:128279-142727 GCA_002080025.1 Modiolus philippinarum | reverse complement strand
AACATAAAAATGGGGAAGAATGTGGATTTTAGGGAGAATACAGTGATAGATAAAATCGAACACCAGTAAAAGTGTAAGGCATTAAAAATTTCTGACAGTCTCGGTTAAGATTTTTCGGACTCAGCATACGGGGCACCGAATGGGACTGTTGTGATCAAAATCAATTTTTGTACACAAAATTTAATTCTGTCGTAACAAAATCATTTTTATCGTACAAAACTATGTTATACAGACTTGTTTTATGAGAACTTCAATTTTGTAATGACAAAATTCAATTTTGTATTGACAAAATTCAATTTTGTATTGACAAAATTTGTTTTTGTAGACAAAATTCATTTGTGCAGACAAAACTCATTTTTGTCATGACAAAACTCATTTTTCTCATGACAAAATTGAATTTTGTCAAATAGGTATGCAAATATAAACTTATTTGCATACATAATTGACTTTTGTTACCCGATATGTAAATTAATAACAAGAGCCAATTTTGTGAGACAAAAATGAATTTGTACGCGGCAATGTTGATTAAATTATCATCCTGTGATTTTGTGTGGACAAAATCGAGTTTTGTTGGACAGAAGTAAAATTTAACACAAAATTCAATTTTGTGTCACAAAAGTCAATTTTGTATGCAAATTAGTTTACATATTCCAAATTTGGATATGCAAATGAATTCTCTCATCCATCACGATTTTGTAAGAAGGCCTTTCATTGGATATAGTAACCGCGGGTCTTGCAACAAGGACATTCATATGGGTGATGTTATCGGGATAAAATATTCACTACTGTCTAAGGGTATCCACCCCCTACCCCATGAAATACATAATTCCGAACATCCGGGCACTTTTACCTGTATTGACATTTGAGGGGGTGAAACAATCGGATGCTCAAAACTTTAAATTGCATTTATTTCTTTATTATTCAACCCTTTTCATGAAATTTGGAATATGTATTAAGTACATTACCACAAATAACATATCAAAATTTCATAATGATATCTTAAGGGGGTACAGAACACCTAAGAAAGATAACTCTTACAGTCAGACCGAATGACCTATAAATTGACCTGTAACTGAGTTTTAAATATATTCTAAGGTCCATATCATTTCATTTGTTTATGGATTTCCCTAAATAATGTTGAAAATACATATAGATGAGGATATTGAACTTATTTAGAAAAAAAATATTTACCTGGTGAAAATACTTGACATGAAGGATTTTCTGAGTTGTCCAGAAAGGGGGGATAAAGACTATTAGTATCACTGGCCATATCTTTATTTAATTTCCTTCAAATTTTCTTGAAATTCAGATATGTTTTAAATAATGACATGGTTAATATTATTACAGAGTCATATAGATCTAGTAACAAAATTAAAATTTCATCAAGATACCCCTCCTGCAAGAAATTTGTCTCATGAAAATTTGGGATTAAAAGTACCCTATTCAAACATGAATTAAAAAAATTGAATGGTTAAAAAAGTCTGAAATTTTGCAAGTATCTCATGCTAGTGCCAGAGACGCACGCTCTGAAATATCTTAATATTTCATTTATTAGCAAAAGGGGAGGGAGGTTTTGAAATCGATTATCAAACAAAGAATCGGGATTGAAGTTTTTGACACAATCTATGGAAAATATTCTTCTAAAAGTATACCAACTAATCGACGTTTCATTTTTTTAAATTTGAATTTATTTTACGATTCCAATCCCATATTAACCTTTACCAAATAATGAGCTAACTGCAAGTATTTCAACCAATCGGCGGACAGCTAACCATTGTAAGTCAATCATTTGTATACAAAAATGAATTTTGTGCACTGAGACCATAGTTTTGAATGACAAAAGTGATTTTGTTATGACAAAATTCAATTTTGTAAACACAAAATTTAATTTTGTGAAAAAACCTAATAGACCCTTTCACGATAACTGCGGTCCTGAATTTTGCACATGCGCTCATATGCCTTTGAGTGGGTAAAATACAACGTCACAGTATACGTGACGTCTTGATTAATTGTTCTACGACGTCATTTTTGCGGGAACTGCTTTTATTTTCCACTCAAAATCACAGGACCGCAGTTATCATGAAAGGGTCTATTTTGTCATAATGTTTCTCAGTTTTGTATGCAAATTAGTTCACGGAATCCAAACTAAACTAATTTGCATACAAAATCGACTTTTGTCACCCAATTTTCAAATCAGGTAACAAAAGTAAAATCTGTGATATAAAAATGAATTTTGTCATGTCAAAAGTAACTTTTGTCCACTTAAAGATATTTTTGTATGACAAAATTTAAATTTGTTGTATGTTACAAATTTTGTTAATATGAACTTATTTTTGTTGAACAAAACTCACTTTTGTCCGTACAAAATTGAATTTCGAGTACAAAACTACAACAGTCCCATTCGGCGCCCCGTANCTTGTTTAAATTTTCATTTCAAAGACTTCTGCAGTACAAATACTATTCTGATTTTTTCTTCAAAAATGAATGGTAAACTAAGAGAAATAGATCCATTGTTTGTGTTTTAAGCCAAATATTGTACAGATTTGTCCAAATTTTAAAATGCTTGTATATTTCTTTAATAAAAAATACCTATCAAAGCATGAAATATGATAACAAAATGGCGGAATACAACCGATCCACCTTAAAAATATTTTTGTATGACAAAATTTAAATTTGTTGTATGTTACACATTTTGTTAATATGAACTCATTTTTGTTGAACAAAACTCACTTTTGTCCTTACAAAATTGAATTTCGAGTACAAAACTACAACAGTCCCATTCGGCGCCCCGTACAGCAAGCTCATTTGAGACTTGAAATCTTATTCAAGGGTTTCTGAGATTTCCGCAGCTTGTCTCGAACTTCGCTGATGTTATTTTCTTAATGTCTGCTGAAATTATAACCCACCAAACACCACAAATAAATTGTCGATAAGAACGTGCAACATGATGGAGATAACAGATAACAACTTTTGTATATATGTTGTTGAGATCACTTCCTGTGACAAAGTAAATTTTTCGTGACCTACGACAGGATATTTGAACCTGTGTCTTCCATTGAAAAAAAGAAGAAAAAAAATGTGTTTAATAAAAAGATTTAGGCCTATCATTGATACTGCTGAGGTCTACTGAAGTACACAAACTTGTCGAGAATTTTTGATTTTGTTTGGAATTTAATTTTTCTTCCGTAGTGCGACAATGTTTTACAAGCAAACAAACCTGCTTGAGCTAGCCAGTATATTAGCTGCAAACACTCTTTGCCCAATCTTCAAGAGTACGTTTTGTCTCATTCTTTTCTTTTTCAAGGTAATGGTCTTTGAGTTACTAGTCTACCTGCATTGGGTTTTATTTGTTGTTTATTACACTATATTGAAACGAAATAGAGAAGGGAGAGGTTTTGGAAACCCATTAATAGGTTTAATCCTATCACTGGCTACTTTTAATCTTGAACCAAGTGTGGCCTCCGTTCACGTTTGTCTTTTGTCTTCCATTTACTGTAAAACTTCAGTATTTTGTTATTTGTGTTCTTCTTCTGCAGTTCCTTAGTGAATTGCAGCATGTTATTGCAATTTAGGGGAAAATTGAGGTACATAGAAAAGAAAAATCAGAGTTTTGATGCTGTGTAGGAATAATAAGGATAGATCTTTCAGAAGAAGCTTTTGAAGATTCTTCAAATTTTTAAGAATACAAATCTGATTGACACCAATAGACTAATAGTAGGGAAAACCTTTTAACAATATTTTTGAGTTGTTGAACAATGATCATGCTTACCCTACAATTTTTTATGGGTTCACACTGCTAGCTCTTTAGTATTCATTTTGGAATTTGTTTTATATTTTTCGTGTTGTTTTTACTTACATAACATGTGAATTGGCTTGTTTTCTATTAGTTTGCTGGGATGAATGTCCGAGGAGCTAATGCAATACCCCCGGCGTCGGCCTCGGCGTCAGTGTAAGAAAAACTTTAACTTCGCTTGTTGAATGGAGAGCTAAAGACCTAGGATGTTGATATTTGTAATGTGACTTCTTTGTGATTAGAGCTTTCTTGCGGTACCATACTTGTAGACATTTTGACCTTGACATTGCCCTTAGGGCAATTTATAACCCCCCCCCAAAAAAAACAACTTAACTTTGTCATATTTGATATGTTGCTTTCTTAAGATTCTAGTAGTACCCTTGGCCAATTTAAAAAAAAACACAACTTTAAGCTTGCATCTAGAAGTTATACTTTTTGTGATAGGGTGTTTATATTTGGTATGTAACTTCCTTATAATGAGAGCTTTCTTATGACACCCTATTTGCAGACATCTTGACCTTGACCTTGCCCTTAGGGTAATTTTTGAAAAAAAAAACAACTTTAACCTTGCCTTTATTAGATGGGCTTTTAGATGCAGGGTGTTGATATTTGGTACATAACTCCCTATTATAAGAGCTTTCTAAGTGGAACAATATTTGTAGACATTTTGACCTTTACATATCCGTGCGGGCAATTTTTCAAAACTTTAACCTTGCTTCTCGAATAAAGTTGTTAAGAGGTAGGGTGTTCGTATTTGGTGTGCGATTTTCTTGTGATGAGAGCTTTCTGATGGTAGACGTTTTGACTTGCCCTAAGAGCAATTTGTTTAGAATGTTAACCTTGCCTCTAGAAGGTATACTTTTAGTTGTAACGTGTTCATATTTGCTATTTGACTTTGTTATGATGAGATATTTCTGGCTGGCTATGCCATATTTGTAGGCATATTAACCTTGACCCTCCCAGGAGGGAGGGGGGTAATTAAAAAAACTTTAACTTTGCTTCTGAAAGTTAGTTGTTTAGTGATAGGTTGTTTATATTTGGTATGTGACTTTCCTATGATGAGAGCTTTCTGGTATTGCCATTATTTTAGACATTTAGACCTTGGCCTTGTCCTGAGGATACTTTTTAAAAATTTTTAACTACACTCCTACAACGTAGACGTAATCAGACGAGTTTATCTTTCAAATTTATTGGGCATTGAGATTACACCTATAACCGGCGACCTATGTTGTCTTCCCCCTTGTCTTTGGTATCCATTTGCCGAAGTATACATAAATAGTTCCCTTTGCATGTTTTAGATAATGTACAACCAGTTAAAACTCTAACTGGGTGTTGTTTGTACTATTTAAGTAAAGAGCATACAAACAAGTGAATGTTTGCATATTGTTGATAAATAAACCAGTAGAAATTACACATCACAGTTACAAATATTAAAAAACGAAGATATCTCCTCCGAATAAATACAGTACATGTTCAGGCGCGCATCCAGGCAATTTTAAAAGGATGGGTTCAATTAGGAATATAAGGAAATTTCGAAAATTTTAGGGTATTTTTAGTAAAACATCGGAATATTCATAAAAAAATACATGATTGTCCAAAAAGGGGTTCCGACCCGGAACACCCCTTAGGATCCGCCAATGCATGCTTATCCTCTTTACATTGCCTATTACTAATAAGTTTTTTTGTATTTATTTTGACAGTGACATAATGGACAACTTGATAGCTGTTCTACCTCTTGGAATTTTCGACGCTTTACTAAATCTGGAGCAACTGCAAGTATTTTTTCTTATAGGGCGTGTTAGTCTCATTGAGTTTTCAATCTTCTAGACACATAAATCGAACGAAGAAGTTATGTTTTGCATGAAAATACATGACATTTCAGACAAAACTTTAAAAGCAATACGTAATAAACGAACGTCGTAATGTGTCAGGACACGTTTTCTAATTGCAATTCTATCGATAATTCTTGATGTTACTGACCCTATTGAGTCACAACGTCTAGTCTCTTAACTTTGACTCAGTCTATTTTTATTCATTTCACACAGTTTCAAAAATATTAGAAGTAAGCATCTTATCTTCGTAATGGTTCACACTTGGGCTGACCTGTTGGGGATAACTTGATTATACTTTTTGTTGTATATTCTAAAGTTATGAAATAATCATTTTGAAAGAATTATATGTTACAGAATAAATTGTACAGCTTTATCCATTATCATTAAAATACATATTAATGAAGTTAAGTTGTTTATACAAAGGGAGTATATTTAAATAACAACAGCAGGGGAATACCGAAGGGACAGAGTATTAGATTACTTAAGTTAAAGTCCAGAGACAAGCCAATAGCAAGAACACCAGAAGACGGAAGACAAAAGACACTAAACACCCACAAAACACACAAAAACTTCAAATACAACACTAAAAATTAAGCACTTACAGTGTGAACCCTCAAAAGACAGAGTGACATCAGGTCTCCGGTAGGGTAAAATGGAATAAAAAAGATAACAGGAAACACCTACAATGGCCGAAAAACATAGCCACATGCCAGAAAGTAAATAGGAACTGCATGTCCTGCTCTGCATATAGCATCCGTCAAAGTGTCAGTTGGTCAATGCAGGGTTGAGTCAGAATCGATAATGTCAAATTCGGTAAGACGTGAATCTAGCTGAAAATGTCCGTTTTCATTTATGACACCGACATTTCATATCTATTAATGATGTCGTGGTGACTGCCATAGAATTTCTGAAGGGACGAAAGTAACAACGGCTGAACATATCCCTGACTCAGCAGTTTTTGTGACAGTGCTTTTGCTGTTTCCACAAAGTCACAGCTCTACATTAAGGAATTCATTGTGAAATAGATACTCCATATGCTGAGGAGGTGATGTATTGCTGCTGAGAAAGGGAAAGTTCACACTTGGGAAGTCAAAATCATCACTTCTGTCATATAACCTAGATTTTAGACGTCCTTGTTTGTCAATGTATAACAAAAGGTGGAGGTATGAAGCAGAACTGAGTTAATCGATTGTATCTTGAATTTAAAGTTCCCTGGGGGTAGATCCGATGTAAATATTCTTTAAATTTTGGGTTATTGAGAGAAAGTACATCGTCTATATATACGAAGCTGAAACTAAAAGTCTTGGCTAGTTGTTTTTTGTTTCTGTTGCATTAGCGCTTGTAAAAACTTTGCTTCATACGAATAAAGGAAAAGGTCAGCTAAAAGTGGTGCACAATTTGTTCCCATAGGATATGAGTAAAGCCTCCAGCTTCAACATATTTTTCTCTAAAACTTGCTATGTCAATGTTTATCATTTTTGCATTTTGTACATATATTTAAAGAGCATTTGTACTTGTGATTCTGTCGGTTGTTCATCTGATTGTAAGCTACTTTCCATTCATAAATTTCACTTTACCCACCAAGGTGATGATGTATATAAGAACTGGTGTAATATTTTGCAAATATTGCAGAAATGTTGGACTTTCTATGACTAATGAACATATAACATATCAATACATTTAGATTCATATGAAATCGTAGAAAAACACTGTAAAGTAAGTGAGAACAGAACCATCAATCAAGAGAACGAACAATCCATGGACAGTGGCAACATCGGACACTCTAATAAACAAGGACACCACTTGAGTGCGGGACAAAAAACAAAAATGAAGACACACATACAGATGAACAACACGGACCCAATAAAAACCATGGGAAAGATCAGGTGTACCGGTAGAGTAAGCATCTCCTGCTTCTTACAAGACACCCGTCGTGTTGAACAATGTCAACTCCTGTATTAAAGTCAAATCCGATAGAGGAAAACAAACTTTAGTTATAGAGAGAAAACTATGGAAACTACTAGTATATGTTTCAGACGTTATACCCCAAACCAAAAAGGAATCGGAGGTAAAGAAGGAAAATGTATGACAAGTTCTTAACTGATTGTTGGATGTGTTTATAAAAAAATGCATAATATTAATTTTGCTCTGCATAACTGTATCTTTTTTGGCGACCTTTTCCCCTGTCCTTAGATGATTATGGCTTTCATCTTAAGACCCTATTGGTAATTTGTTCTCTATCAGCTTTACACACATTTCGTTTTATGGATTTACAAATGTTTTGATTTCATCTGCACTGAAGAGACATTAGTTGTCGCAATTTGCACGTATTCAATATTCAAGAAGCAGCACGTACCATGGAGTTTTATCGGTTTTGTCTACCGGTTAGAAAATGACATTAACCGATCAACTACAAAACAGATCCTCCCAACCCTTAAATGCCTCACTGACTGTGTGACGGGTGTTGTATGCAGGGCAGGACATGCTTACCCTTCCGGAGCACCTGATGTCACTCTGTTTTTTGAGAGTTCAAACTGTTAGTGCTTTAGTTTTTTGTGTTTTATATGTAGTGGTTGTGTGTTTTTTTGGTATGTAGTGTCTCTGGTCTTCCATCTTCTGGTGTTCTTGATTTTGCCTTGTCTCTGGACTTTGATTTGTGTAATCTTGTGCTTTGTTCCTTCGGTATTCTACTGCCGTTGTTTTGCATATACAAAAGCTAAATTCAAAGTAACTTCAGTATTTTGTTATTTCATAAAAATGTTTTAAATTTCACAGGAATTTTGTTAAAAATCGGATTACTAACCTTGAAACTGGCTTGTTCGACAATTTGAAAAGTCTGAAAACTCTGTAAGTACATATTATTTAAATTAATGCCATGGAAGAACTAAATTATAGATAACAACGGATTTAGAGGGGTATACCCACCTAATGAGAAGAGATTTCAACTGACCAGTAGTATGATACATGGAACAATGAGTTACTGTCGAGAGAACAGAAATATGCTGATAAAAAAAAAAAAAAAAAATAAGAGTTCCTCCACATGATTATAGGACAGATTTTGATCACAATATTTATGCCATCTATTAAATATTATCAACTGCTGGTAGTAATCCAAATGCTTTTGTTGGTTAATTTGCAAATGACGACTGTGCTGCGGAGGATCAAATAATGTTTTTCATTTCAAATTATACATTATACGTAAACTAAAAAAAAACATTTCATTTTACTCAACTTTTAAATATAAGAACATATCAGGTGGTTTATAATGTATCATTCATTTATAAATGCAAATGTTTTATTTTAGTTTTGGCTTTAACAATATTTTTTTTTCATTTGGAAACGTCATTGGCACATTTCTTTGATGCTTGGAATTAATAATATCGCAAAATCAAACGTTATTTCACTTAGTAAAAAAAGGAAATATTAGACAAATATAAATGAGTCTCTTTTGAAATCTACCTGAGAGACGACGAAATATCTCATTCATAAAATTCTGCTATACAATTCTCAATGGTTTCCATTTTTTTGACATATTTTATTAAATTTGTCCAAAAGGACGAAACAATCATGATCATTCCACAGTTGTTGTGTAAATAAATTGTTCCTACAAATTGAAGAAATCTTAAAACTAAATAAATATCTTGACAAACTGTAATGATATTTAAACTTGAGATAACTCTTAGCATAGAAGTTAGCTCTGATCTAAAGCATTTACCGAGTTTTTCGTTTGAAATATTCTTATTTTTGCAGATATTTTAGTAAAAACAATTTGACTGCCTTATCTCCTGGACTGTTCGACTCATTAATTCGACTGAAACAATTGTAAGTACACGTATAGAACAAATTAAAAAAACAATTTTTGACTACAAGATGATGTGCCTTTATCGCAAGGCTTGCGACTATGCTTGTTTAACAGATAAAAGGGATAGATTAGCAATGAAGTGTTTACTTTGATTATTCATTTGTGCAACTTTCAATGATAACAAAGTTTCCAGTTTTTAAATAAATGATGGCAAGAGTTTTAAACAAATTTGATTTCTAGTCTAATTTTTTTTGTGAAACGTTTGGTAACATCGGACACACTAAAAAACAAGGACACCACTTGAGTGCGGGACAAAAAAAGAAAAATGAAGACACACATACAGATGAACAACATTTGTTTATTTGACTATTCATTTGTTCAACTTTCATTGATAAGTTTCCAGTTTTTAAATAAACGATGGCAAGAGTTTTAAACAAATTTGATTTCTAGTCTAATTGTTTTTTTGTGAAACGTTTGGTGGTGTAACTGATCAAATATATTATCATTTCTTTTACAAAATGAAAAAAAAAAATTCATTGGGTACAAGTATTTAGCAATATCTTATAAATTAGAGTAAATTGAAAATTAATCTTTTATACGGAAAAATGCATCCAACTGAATATTTTTCTGTATTTCTAGGATATCAAATAACTGGTATATTAAACACAAATCCAGAAATAAAATATCCGTTATTATTTTTTAAGAACGTGCTCACAGACGCGTGTACAAAATGTGTTTTTTCCATACAGAGTAAACCTTCAATGATGGAATTAAAAGATTCCAAAAACGTACATATTCAATTGATTTACAATTAAGAGAAATTAGACATTACTTCCCGTTTGATCAATGCAGGAGAAAACTTGAAACTGTTTATATGCTGTAATAAAATTGAATTAAGAAAAAAACATTACTTGAACCAAATCCTTAAAAACCTGATAAGATACTGGAGCATCTTTATTTTATGGTGTACTTCAACACGAGTGTATATTCTCATAATATATCCGCCGTGCCATTTCTGAAGTTTTATACCAGAACTTCGGGGGGTATTTTCTACAGTAACTGCTGGTATTCTTTAAATACATGAACTTTTGGTTGTCCACATTTTCGTAAATATGGGTTTCTTTCTTTGAGTCTTGTGTAACATTCGGGTTTATTTTGTTTTTGTGAGTGTCTTGATTTCGGGTTTAATTAAAAATGTTCGTACATTTTATAACTTTATCGTGTTTTTAATCTTTCTCTTGATCATTTGAAATAAACAAAGCAACCAACATGAAATACAATTCCATAAATTTGAGCAATAACAACAACCAAATATGTTTGTTTGTCTCAAATAATAGAAACAATGAATTTTTGTAGTATAGTTTCCTTTGACCCGAGACTGTACAAAAATTCGTTATAAATCAATGTTAACTCACAATATACAATTATGGCCCGCTGTTAAGGGAAACATCTAGATTTGTCAACCCGAGGAGGGAGTTGTTTCCCGAGGGCTCTGCCCAAGGGAAACCACCCCTCCAAGGATTGACAATTCTGGATGTTTCACGTCAATAGAGGGCCATAATTGTTTTATTATATTTTAAACAGTTTCATTAATTCAAAATCAAGAGGTCGTATTATAGTTTTAATCTTACAAAGAAGACTGATTTAATCTGCTAGTGCTTTTTAAAATCTACAGGGTTGTTTCTCTCTGTGACGTCATATCCGGGTTGTTCAGCGGGAAACAATAAGGTTGTACCCGCAGTGATGTCATATCCAGGTTGTTTGCTAAAACATCTGAGTTATTTTGAAGTTACATGATTGCTTTCATCCAATAAAATCTTCTTTTATTTATTAAAATATAATAATCCTTGATATTTTCAGTGGTTTATAAATTGTATTAAATGCTGACATTTTCCACTGTTACAATAACAACAAAACAAAATAAAACAAAAACAAATAACAATAAAAGAAAAAAAAAACCCACAAAACAACGCCCCCCCCCAAAAAAAAGAGAAAGAAATGACTTTATGAAAAGTTGATTTTAATATAACTTTTACTTTTAGCATTGCATCATTGTATCAATATGTACTATGACTATTATAGGGTATAGGGTCTTTGATGACAATCCACTGTCAAGTCTGGACGTCGGCATATTTAACAACATTCAATCACTCTTATTACTGTGAGTATGTCAATAAATAACTTTTGAACGATTAAATCATATACACAAACGAGTACAGATGCAAAAACCTGCATAAAAACATACCCCTTCATTGCTTACACGTTTCGGTTAATGGACTTCCAAAGGTTTTGGTTTTATCTGCACTGATGAGACATAAGTTGTCGAAATGCGCATATGCAGAAAATAAATTAACAGTAAATTCGGTATTTTGATATTTATTATAGAGTGATTATTTAAAGAAAACGTGGCAATACAGCTTTAACTTATGGAGACAAATGGCAAAGATAAAACAAATAAATAGAAATAAACATGACCGCCACAAAATATAGTATGATCAATGAAAAACGGCTGGTACTCCGAGAGAGTACACGTTCTCTTATTACACGGGAATCCGTCGAGCTCGGTACAAGGTCAAAGGTTGTGTTTGTTAGTTCGGATGTAAATTCTCAATCTACTCAAAAATATTTATCTTTTACCATAGGATGCCATAGGGACTACTGTGGACGCTGGCTAATCTGCCACTATGTCCGCCTCTGTTGTAAATTGAAACATTAAAACGATCACTGTCAAGTTATTGTGATAACCTTAAAACTTCTGTAATGACAATTCCAACAAATAAACAGTGGCTGAACATACCTGTACACGTTGTATTAACGATTTTTACACAGTAACGCTATGCTGTGTTAACAAAACAACTAAACTCTGTTTCACTTCATATAGATAATGGATTTTGCATTCTGCTGACTGCATTGCTGTATATTTCGGCTCAAAATTTTGCATGACTATGTACAAATACAGTACACTTCTAAATTCGGTAATTATTATTAACAAATCGTATACTTTTGAGGAAAAAATAACTTTTTCGAAATTTCTATCATGTTTGAATATTTACCGCGCGCGATTGTCATCGAGAATGGACTAATCTGACATAAGTAGTGTCACCTTTTACCTGTCGACAGGTAATCGAGTATTAACCTAATGTTTCTTGCCCATCGATTAAAATTTCCTGCCTGTTTGCCCTCAAAATAGAAAAATCCAACACTTAGAAAATTGACACGTACACAGCGATTTTTGCATATTTTTAATCATAACAGTTCATTTTTCAGTTATGTATGGTCATTCTTGATCTACATGCAAAACTGTAGAGATATTCCTTTTCAAATAACGGAGAAATGTTTAAATTTCCATTATCTAAAGGAAGTTAAACAGACTTTAAACATGTATTTGAAAACTTAAAATTAAAGGCATAGCCATAGCAAATGGAGACGAAATATGCCGGAGGTGTAGGAATATAACTGCTCAAAATGAAAAAAGTGGCTTTATATATACACATTAATTATTTTGTTATGCTATACGCGTGTTGCAAGCAGTAACCCATCATCAGCAGCATTAAGATAATGGATACATATACTCCAAAAATAGTAAGAAAGAAGTTCCAGTCAAGGGAAGTTCACTAAATAAATAGAAAGTCGAAATCATCACGCTTAATTGTCATAATTGATTTCAGTCGCCCAGAGTTATCAGTTTAGTTCAGATATTCTAACCAATCTAGTTTTTTTAGAATGGACATCTAATTCATCCAACTTGTTGAGTTTACTTATGACAGTAAACCTTTCGGCCATGTTTTATTGCAGTAAGGTTGCATGTCTAAGAAACTGATTCCGTTGTGCGTTTGACAGAACAGCAATGAACCTTTGTTTGTAGGGGCATTTATGTAATGGAGGTATATAGTAGATACAAAACTTTTTTTTGCCTCACTGACATTGATAATAAAGGAAGACAATACTGTTTGTGACTTCTGAAGATATCTCCTATAGTATTGTAAAAAGTTTGGACGTTTAATTATCAAATAATTTGTCAGTCACATCTTCACTAACAGCTGAATATAGTGCCTTATGGATAAATGTGATGTTATAATGGGTTTTCTCAGGTGGTAGATCTGATAAAAGACATAAAGCCAGTGTGGAAATTATATTTAACATTGGATCCGGCGGTAAATACACCATTTTATCTTCTTCTCGGAAACTACTGAAGTACATGCAACTAAACTTTACAGGAATAATGTATGGATGGTCCCCTGCAAAGATTGCCCGTTGTGTTCCTATCCGAGAAAAAAAATGGTCGAAAGCGCAGAACTTATATGAGACATTGGATAATATTGGAACAACATCATTTTATTATCTCCTCTGAAACTACTGAAGCAAATGAAACTAAACTTTACAGGAATAATGTTTGAAAAGTCCTTTACTAAGAATGGTAAATTCTTTCCGATCACACAAGTACATGGCCACCAGCATGGAACTTTTATCTCCAATTGGAACCTCAGGGAAAACATAATTTGCATCAACTCCTCTGAAACCATCAGCAAATTCAAACTGAACTTTACAGGAATGATGTATGGATGGTCCCCTAAAGCCATTGCCCATTTTGTTCAGATCCGACAAAAACATTGCTGCGATCATTGATCTTATATTTAACATTGGACCGTATGGGAAAGCGTCATTTTTCTCAACAAAACAAAACATGGCCACTATCGGAGAACAAAATTTAACATTGGTCCTATGAAGATCTTTTGATTATCTCCTCTGAAACCTCTGCAGCAAATTCAACCAAACTTTACAAAAATGTTATATGAGAAATTCTTCACAATAACTGCCTTTTTTCATTTTGATTCGACAAAAACATGGCAGTCAGAGGAAAAGTTAGCTTAACATGTCAAGCGCATTCTTAAATATATGATTTATGATATTATACAAACTACTCTATGTGAAAACAAATTGATTTTTTTTGTCACAGCGATTTTAAAATTGTTGTTATGTGAAAAGCAAGAACAATTGAAGCAAAAGTCGATACAAAAAAA
>MJUU01047771.1:108162-128167 GCA_002080025.1 Modiolus philippinarum | reverse complement strand
AAAAAAAAAAAAAAAAAAAAAAAAAAAAAAAAAAAAAAAAAAAAAAATTAGTGTAAGCAATTGAATACACACAAAACATCATATGATAGCATATAAATTATTACGGTTTTAAGAAATAAAAGATCTTAAGATCTTTTAACAATCAATATCCCAAGTTGAACCTTCATCATTAACAATTGTAGACACTTGTATCATCCAGCCCAGGGGTCAAATAATAATGGGTTCTGTCAATCTCGAAATGTATTACCAAAATTTCATTATAAAATTGCAATTCAAAAAAATGTCTCGTCAAAACATGACGTTTTAAGATTATGACGGTTATATTCATGTTTTAAAAAATGCAAATTATTTATCATTTTGTGTTAGCAATTAAATAAACACAGAACATCAAATGATAGCATATAAATTATTACGGTTTTAAAAAATAAGAGCAAAGGTCTTTTAACAATCAATATCCCAAGTTGAACCTAATCATTAACAATTTTAGACACTTGTATCGTCCAGACCAGGGGTCAAATAATAATGGGGTTTGTCAATCTCGAAATATATTACCGAAATTTCACTTTCATAAAATTGCAATTCAAAAAAAAAGTCTCGTCGAAACATAACGTTTTAAGATTATAACGATTATATTCATGTTTTAAAAAATGCAAATTGTACCCGGAAGTTTCAAATTAGATCTTTATCAAATGCAGAAAAATACGCCGTTTTAGAAACTGCGGAATTGTGAATACAGTGATTGTATTTTAAACTTTGGTATACAAAATACCGAAATTAAAATTAGTTTCATTTCTGTAGATTGAATTTCGATGATCAATGTCTCTTCAGTATTTATCAAAACATATGAAAAAGCTGCCAGAGAACAAAAATTGAACTGCAGTCACTTGTAAAAACGCGTCATTAGCTTAATGATTCCCTAAAGCTTAATTACTATGTAAGGTCTTAGTAAAACATAAGTTAAACCATTTTTGTGGTCACCCGAGTTGGGAATCGATTTGGACCGCATTTTAGGAAAATTTGTTGAGCAAGTTTTTTTTCATGAGCAGCGTGAGGGCTAGATTATTTTTAACCCAGGTTCCTGGTGAAAGAGTTTTTCAGCATAAACCGGGACCAGAAATCCCAGCCCCACCCCTAAAATAAAATGGTCCGTGCTTTACTGGGTAGGTTGTACCAACTACAGTAATCATATATTGTACCTGATGTAGAAGCTGGCAACATCGTAATTTCTATTTCCTTCAAGTACATCGACATTTAAAATACATATCTGATAATTACGCGCCAATGTTCTATTTAACTTCGATATACATTGGTCATGTTAAGAACTACAAAAACGCGTCTTGTTGAAGTAAAGAGAGAAAAACCCATATTTGTGTCTACTTAAACTATATAACGACTTTTTCGTGTTTATTTGATTAAGCTTGATTTGATTCTCTTTTCTTCTTTTCATTTCTTTTGTAATGAAAGCATTTTTCACAAAATTTCACAAAATTTGGTAAAAATATAAATAAAATTCTCCCACCCGCCCAAAATTTTGAGAAAAAAAAATTGATGAGAATCGGAATTATCTTATAATGGCCTTATCTGAGAGTTTATGATCTGTACTAATGACACATAAATTGTCGAAATGGTAGGAATTGCTGAATGTAACCCTACAAAAAGAAGCGAAATGTTATAAAAACGTTGACAAATTACAGCACTTCAACTTATTTTTAATATTCATTAATTAGAAATACAGCTACGTGGATATTAAAATGTCATTAATTTATCCAGTCGTGGCAAGGTTCCCTTAATATGACATTTCTAATAATTTGTCTTAATAAATATACTAAATAAACACTCCTCTATTTTGATGTTTTTTTGTTCAATTTAAAAGAAAATTGGTCGCTAGTACTCGTTTTGTCCCCGCTGAATCCGCCACTGTTTAAAGGATTTTTTGTATGAAGTCTTTTCACCTAATTGCATTGAAACCGTTTTTGTATGATGGAACTTTATCAATAAGTAATATTAAGGACGTTTCAAATACGTACAGCTCAATGAATAGTCATTTTTTTCCTTTTTCTTTTTTTGGGGGGGGGGATAAAAATTTCATAGTATATATAATTAAGCATCCAATAGGAAAAGTGACTCGATTAAACCAACATAACCAAAAATTACCCTCTTCCTTCCCCTGCTATTCCCTGTATTACCTTGAGGTTAAAAATATTAAAATGTGTTTTGGCAGAAAGTATTTCATATATACAGACAAATCACTATTCACCGACTTTTTTTACTGAAATTAATGCCCTTTCGACTCACTTTGAAAACTACATAAACCACAATCGAAATTTATCTGAATATTAGATGTCGGTTAAANGGGGGGGGCTATGGTCAAATTTTCCATCCTGCCTTTTTATTTTTGGAAAATTGAAAGCCTGCATTTTTTTGCGCGCTTACGCCCGCCTGACTTTTTCTTTTCAATATCCTTAAATTTATACAGCCAAATCTACCATCCTGCATTTTTTTTTCAGGACAAGTACTGTCCTGGTTATTTTTTTCTAGATTTTTGTCGTCCTGCCTTTTTATTTTAAATTTGACCATAGCCCCCCCCCATAAAAATCAAATGGTCGTTCCCTAAAGACATATATATAACGAAGATAACAATGCAGTAATTAAATGGGCTATAATCCTTTTGATCTCTTGATAACATAAATGCCACAACAATTGTTAAAGTAAGAGAAACATTGGCCAAGTGTGAATTCATGATAAACGCTTCCGGCTCGTGGATTCTTTTCATGAATTCACACTTGACCATTGTTTCTCCTTTACTGAATGGGATTATTGAACTGAATTGTACGAAACGCAATTTCATGCTCATCAAATAACAGGCACTTAATGAATGTTGCTTCATTAAACTTTCATTAATTTTTATTAACTTTTATGAAGTAAGACATTACAATACGAGGTTTCTGCCAATGTTCTTACGTCATCACATCCACGATAAATTACATCGATCGTAAATATCTGACATAAAAGGGAAACATTGAACTCTGAGATAGTAAATGATGTACAGCGAAGTCATGTTTTGAATTTTTAAAACTACATCTAAATATTTAGCTATCAACCCATGAAAGTATCAAAAATAGAATACTTCCCTAGTTAGTTTATGCTCACAATAGTTCAAAGGTATTCTTTGTCAACATATATCTATAAGCTCCGTTTTGCCCTACGAAGCAGAATGACTTTAAATAACGAAATACCGAAGTTCGTTTCTGCAGATGGTCATTTCGACAACTATGTCTATTTGTCTATTCAGTGTTGATTGTATCAAAATATTTGAAAGTTTATAAACCAGGATATATGAAAAAGCTGAAAAAGAACAATTATCTTAATGAAAAGCTCATATCAGCTATGAACGACGGATATAAAACCACGTGCTTAGTTTCTTGTACTAATGCTTGAAGGTATCAAACCACAAATTTAATCGATCAGAGTTGGAACATATTTAAAAAAAAGACATTTTGAATTTAAAGACAGACTTTGTATTATTGCACCTTTAAAAGTATTCGAGGGACATTGATGAACGATACACCCATTTAAACATTCATATATTAGGTTTATTTTAAGACCAAAGTCATTTGACCAGGTTTACTTTTTGATCATTTAAAGGAGGGAATTTCCCATTAACTATTTATGCGCAATTTTTCGACGTCGTGGTACTTAGGAGATAACTGTATTGTAGTTGAAGATTTGGAGGCATCAATTGGGAATTTGATGGTCGCAAATTGAAGTTACTGGTGACGCGTTATCTCCATTCTGATGTAGTTGCATATATTTACAATGTTTATTACATTAATTATTATTGAAATCAACACCAGAAGTACCAGTTGCAATATTGTTGCACCTGGAATATAGTCCAATTATAAAATGAATAACAATTCATTTATTAAATAAACCGGAGATTTTATTATGTAATATAAAATAATTCATTTTATCCAAATAAAAATCATATGGCACGGGCATTTTTTTTCAAAACCAAAAGTTCATTTTACTTGGCGCCGACAAACGAGGATTCCGACTGTCAGTCAGAGGGAAATGATATTTGTAATTTAATGAAGGTTACCGGATTTGGAAATATGGTAACGTAACATTCACATATGAGTTGTTTCTGTTGAATATATTTATGAACAGTTGAACAGACGATTGGTTACTTGTCAAAAATGTGATAGTCCATCACTTGTGCATTTGGTCAAGGAGAGGGCAACACGATTCGTGTGAAATTCCATAGCGCATTCAAAGGAATCGCCTAAACAAATGGATCATTTACGGATATATACACATTACTATCATTTTATTTGAATGATGTTTCTGGAGTTTCAAGGCTAAAATGTTCTATAGCCAATTTAACGGACCCGTGCAAAATGTCATGTCGATATCCCCTATTGCATAAAGAATATAAGTTTCGTCCAAGGTTTTCTTGATTTTTAATCAGTTTCTGACATTTTTTTTACAATATTTCCGTAAAATCGAGGATGAGAAATGCCCTTAGTAATAATCTGTTTGTAAGTGATATTATATTTTGATATCAATTGTTCATATCTTCGATGAAACTTTTTAAATGTATTTAACAATTTATGAAATCTGTAATCTTGCTGCAAAAGTTTGGAAGTGAGGTCAGTAAGGTGACGTTCATTAAAGTCGTCAAGAGTAGAACAAACCCGTGCGAATCGTACCGGTTGAGAAATATAAACTCCGTAGGATGGTGCTAGAGGAACGTCGTCGTCAAGAAAAGTGAAATTAGTAATACTGAAATCATATCGTAAATTCTAGTTTTTATTTTTCCAGAATCAACGATGTGCGAATCGTACCAGTTGAGAAATATAAACGCCGTAGGGTGGTGCTAGAGGAACGTCGCCGAAAAGAAAAGGGAAATTAGAAATACTGAAATCATGTCGTAAATTTTAGTTTTTATTTTACCAGAGTCAACGATGATAGATAGATCAAGAAAAGGGCAATATTTAGAATCATTGTTAGCTTTATTCAGTTTCAGTTGTTGTGGGTAAATAATATCGACATAATCTAAAAATGGGGATTGTCAATATTAAGGATATCGTCAATATACATTCTGTTATCATTGAAAAGCATGATACACGGGATCAGACACAAGTTACACAAAATACCTCTCCCAAATCTTAGTTAAAAATGACCTGGTGGTTTCACAACTTAAACCATTTGTAGTTACGATTAACTACAATTTCCATTTATTCGCAGAAATAGATATTTTGTCAAGATGTCCCCCTTATTTTTATTGCAAAAAACTCAAATAACTGTAAAAAAATACCCTTTGCACTTTGTTACTCTTACCGTAAAAAACTTTCAACCATTGTAGAATTTGTGTTTGCTTACCTTTTTTGTTTCATATAACTAATTTTGATTATATACAAAAATTAGTAAAAAAATGTGATTTTGTTATCTTACAATAGTACAATGTGGTCTTGTATAGGACTGTTTTCACCTGAAAAAAATTTCAAATAAAACTTTAAGGCTAAAGAATTTCCAAATTATTGGTAAATATATTCATACTAATGGAATTTTATTACAAGATATGTCAATACTTTTGATTTGTATTTAACTGAAAATCAGAAACACTAGATTTTTTTCCTAAAACATTAATTTGAAGTTTATTAAGTATTATTAATTAAGACTTCCCGAGGGAGAGTGGTACTGACTGGGACGATGCACCATAGGGGCGGATAAACATTAATGGGGCGAATTTACCTATCTGCAAAATGGATGATGCTATGTAACTTCGTGGATTGAGTCAACAAAAATATTCTTTTTACATTATAATTCGGAAAACGTTGCCAGTACGCTCAGTGTCCGTCTTTATATATATGTGGTAATCATCAATAAAGTTGAAAAACTAAAATGTTTAATGTAATTGGTTCCTCAGACCAAGAATGGCAAGTAACTTTTGCACAGCTATGTTCTGGAGGGGCGTCGAACTTTAACGACACGTTCAGACCAAAATGCTGTTATATTGAAAGAAAAGGGCGCTTAAACCAAAATACCGACGAAATCATCTTCCAGTCCGATTCATTAGAATATCATTGATGATATGTCTCATGTAAAACAGTAGATGAGTGTCATTCCTTTATGAAAAATGATGACAGTAAACAAATAAATTTTATTTTTCCAAAAAGAATAATCATACCTTGTTTCAAATATTCTCCTGATCCGAACGTTTTACTTTTCACCCCACCGATACATCATTTTCCAACACAATTGAAGATAAATATCTCAATAATCCGCCCTAATGATATGCGGCCACTGCGGACTTGGATTGCAATTATGATCATTACCTACACCGAAATCAATACCATTGTCCCTAGGGCAGTTATGAACACATTTTCATTAACTTATCTTTATTTCATTTTATTTAATTTGTTCGTACAACAGATTTAATGACACATTAGTTAATGAAGCACTACTGAAGCCTTAATTATACTGAACCTTAAGGTAGTTCGAGCCAGACACAATTTTTCCATTTTAAGATATTTTGTAGTTTTTAGCCCATTTGTTCAAAAAATAAAATAAAAATTATATGTCACCGATCATCTTTTCCTGTCACCAGGCTTTGAAAATCAGGTCAAATTCAGTGTTTTTCAGCAATATTTACAAAGAATATATAGGGAACTGTGAGAAAATGCTTATTGTTTAGCTTTCATATGAAATAAACATCAGACAGATTTTTTTATTTTTTGACATTTCAGAGGTATACATTTCAGCTACAAGTTGAGCTGATAAAATCTATATGTCACCGTTTGATTAAGAGAAATATTTTATTTAGTTTACGAAACAGACAACATTTATGGTAAAAGGGAGATAATTCGCGGGAAAGTGTAAGTCAATCTACGATGACGTCACAATGAAAAGGCCAAATAAGGAACATTCCGGCCTGAAAATACAGTCAATTCCGCATCCGACTCGTGTTTCGCAAATGCGCCATTCGAATGCGCTGTGTATTAGTGTCGATCTACCTTAATGAAACGTTCGAAAGAATCATAGGTGGATCGGGGGTCCAAATGTTGAAACCCCTTCTACTTTCGTCTAGACAAATTAAAAAATGCCGGGGTAATTTCGTGCAGAATTTAACTGAAAATCAAAAAACCAAAAAACCTGGAACCCTTCAACATCTGAAAAAAAGAAAACAAATCATCCTCAACACGCCATTGTGGACATGTAGCGATTAACTCAGTTCCCTTTTCATGACGTCATAATGCATGAAGCGCGCATCAGAGTCTGGGGTTATGTCGGTGCCAAAGATTTAAGCATTATGACATGTTTAGTCCAAATTTTGTCTTAAAAAGGCAATCGATATTCTATTTAATTGAATTAAATTATACATTTTTCGATTCATGTATACTTAGCCAAATATATATTGTTATGAAAAATATTGGCGGAATAAACATGATAAATGCGCGTAGCTTGTCTTACTCCGCATGTGTAAGACAGAAAATCATGCCCCGCGAAAACAAATGATTTCTTTCTTCGAGGTGAGAGATGAATAGTTTCTACAACGAAAACCAAGTTGATTATGAAATAACCCACATCGAGTGTAATCAATTCTGCAAATGTTTAAAAACGGGCCTTTATTTAATAAGATGTGAGAAATTTCATAATTAACGTGTTTAAGTTATGTAAGTAAGCTGCATTCTGATTTGTTAGTTTTTGGCAAATACCCCTTCACCATAGTATTTGTCCCGGGGTCATCTGTGCGCTTTAATGAATGTCTCATTCGGTGTAATTAAACAGATATATCATGAACGTCGGGGTATTTGCCAAAAATACAAGTATTGAGTCTAAATTTCCCTCGCCTCTCAGGCTCGGGAAATTTTACCGCCCCGCGACTTGTATTTTTGGCAAATTCCCCTCCTTATCATGATATATCTGTTCAAAATCTTTCTCTAACGACACAAGTAAAACACCAAGGATTATATTCCGAAAAGAATTTGCGGGAAAGTTGTTCTCTACTTATTTTTATCACATCGGCCAAGCATGGGTTAAATTAGAGAAAAATCACCTTCAAACCGCTAAAAATAGGAACTGTTGTGTCTCAAAAGTGAGAATATATGAATCCAGCACCGGTGAAAAGGCAAGATCAAGAAACCTCAGACACCCAAGGGTAAGCTTTCAATATTTCTCTGACGAGGCTTGCCGAGTCAGAGAACCATTGAAATCTTACCCGAGGGTGTCTGAGATTTCTAAATCTTGCATTTTTAAACGGTGTTTGATTCATTTTCTCACTTTTGTTCGTAAAAAACGTCTTTCGGCACCGTCATGTTGTCCTGAGCATCCGTCATTACTTAACGACTCACTATGACGTCAATGACGTCACAGTATGCACGAGGCTGTCTCACATGGGGTGGTGTGAGACAGAAAAATCTCACACCGCTACAAATAGGAACTGACCTGTCTCAAAAGTGAGAAAACAGTATCTTTGATTAATATTGTGGTTATATCTTTCTATTGACAGCATATTACCATTTCTTTGCAATTGTACAGAAAATCGAGTATCGATATTACCATTTATTCGGAAACCACCAGCAGTACTTGTTCACATTTACTACAACAGCCTTACACCAAAAAAGTCAAAATGGGTTGACTTGACAAACACATGTAATAGTAAGTGTACATGTATAATTAATAATAAAAACACAGCAGTTCAAATAATTTATTTGCCTTTTTGTAGTAATGCAAGTATTCGAAACGTAATGCGAATCACCGAAGAAATTGTCATAGAACTTTAAAAAAGTTAATAGGTCCTTCTTCTGATAGCAATGATGTCACAGTTATAACAAGGGACAATAACCAAGACCGACATAGAGGGTCGATGATTTTGCTTTATTGATTATTATTGACGCTAATAGCTTAAATTAAGTATTATTTGAATTCTATCAGTTTTCCAGTAGCTATGTATATGCAAGATCAAATTTGGCAAAAGAAATCACAAATTCATATGCAAAAACTTTTCCAGTTTAAAGTCTAGATGAAATAAGTGAAACGGGCAATCTTTATAAATCTCAATCCTGTAGGTTCGAGGGCATTGCTGATAACGATCCCCGATTATCAGTCAATGAAGCTACCAGGTGGTCAATTCTTCGCAAAAGAAATTATATCAAATGCCCTTAATATTATCAAAACTAAAAACTGCAAAAATTACGAGATTGTTGAATTGAGAATTCTTGATGACATGTTAACTGCAAAAAAAAATAGGACGTCAGACTAAGTCAATATTTTATATGTTTGTTCTCCGGCTGTATAACATGGGTCTGTTGTTTTTTGACAGAATAGTAATCATGCATGGGGGAGGGGGAGTTCAATCATGTTATCTTTTGGTCTTCATCTTGTGAATCCTAATATTAAAACGGAACTTGTAAATGACATGTTCTGTGATTTTTCATTTTAGAGTGTACTATAACCTCCTTTTTTAGAGTGTACTATAACCTCCTTTTTTAGAGTGTACTATAACCCCCTTTTTGCTTTGGTATTCGTTTGCCGGTGTAATTTAGCAAACAAATTTGGGAAATCTTGGGCAAGAATTTGTTCTTTAACAACACATAAATGAAATTAAGACTAGTATATGAAAAGCAACATACCGAAGTAACTGTGCATTTACTTTCTGCATTTTGCCATTTCGACAATTTATGTGTCTTCATTGCAGACCGATAAAAAATGGGAAATCCATAAATCGTTATATGTCTAAAAGCTGATAAAGAACAATTACCAAAAGGATCGAAATAGATAACACAAAATCATCTTTAAAGAGGACAACGCTATGCCAGAGGGATATAATCTTTATTCCTTTAAGTGATTTAATCAAAGAAACACAATTAATACCTTCTACTCCACCTGATACTATTACGTTTTCAGCAATTTTTGTATTAAATAGTTTACCATTTGATTGAGTTTGAGGTTTGTTTACATACACTTTACAAAACCTGTACTTACAGCCACATGGATCGACTCCGAGGAATGTGAACGATACTGGACATATCCCACAGTAGGTCAGTTATTGGGAGTAAACAAGTTTCTATGTCACTATGTTCTTGAATGTACTGTTTACAATATCTAACGCAAATATGGTAAACACAACATTACGATTTAGTACATAAAAGTGGAAAACTCTATGATTTAAGTTGAGAATCAGACATCACAATTTCGGAACAGTTGTTTGATTATCCTGAAAGCAAAATACTAAATCTAACAAAGGGACATTACCTCACAGGACTCAGTCTGGTTTACTATACTTTCGCCTCTTTTCAATGTTTCGTCTTCTTTATTTTATTTCTATTATGCACTCAATGATTTATGAATTTCTCAAAAAGAACATGTCGGTTCTTACACTATATGCACGAAACAACACAATAAGAAAACAAACTGAAGACGTCAGAAATAGGTCATTGTGTCGCCTGCGTTCACGCAGTGGCGACATATAGGAATCACCATCCGTCGTCTTGCGTCGGCGTCGTCGTCCGCATCGGCGTCACAAAAAATATCCTGTTTTTCTCAGAATCCACATATTCCTGTGTTCTGCATTTAGGCATGGAGTATCAGTATGGGGACCTTTACTGTGTAAGAGGGTCTGGGATATCTTTCATGCCCACTTCCTGCTTGATGGAACTAAGAAAATCTACGCAGGTGACATATGTCTTCACTGGAAGACTTACTACTAAGTTATAATCTTAATAATGTGTTCTAATATACGGTGTAGTTTCGTGTATATTTACTACATTTTCTTTCAGTTTGAATTCAAGATTTAAAGGCACAAGTTTTTACATAGTTAACTATTTTGACATCGTTATTTTTCGCAAAGTAGCTATCCAAACGGATGATATTTTCGTTCTAGACTTTTCAGCTGGGAGTAGGGTCTATTATTTTCAACTACCAGAAATACTGATATCACTCTCGGTTTTATGCAAATTCAGACTGTACTTTGAGTGCATTGGTTTTGAGTGTTATGTTTTTATTAACGGGGTATTTTCACAAACATTACTGTTGAATTGTACTTTGGCTTTGATGGTCTTGCTTACATCTCTAAATGAAGATCAAAAATAAAAAATGAAATGAAAGAACTAAAATGGTACAAGTTACCCGAAAGATATAAGTAAATGCAAAAAGAAATATATGAAGAAGAGGATTTCTTAACGAAATAAAACACAAATGGTAAACGATTGTAACATAGTACATATGAAAAGCATTTAAAGCTGCACTCAATAATGATATTTATCTATTCCTTTGAATGTCGTCGACATATAGGTAAATACAAACAGACACTGTATTTGCTAATTTTAATATATCAATATCTCTATCTCTGAATTACTTTCATGGTTGCTTTTTCAATGTATGCTCTTTTATTTTGTCAATTATGGTGTACTTGTTCATGTGAGAGTTTCTCATATGAATGTAATGTCAAAATTAAACACTTGGCTTTCTTGTTTTGTAAAAATTAAACTATATTTTCTGGCCATCTGTATATACATGTATATTGCCCGCATCCCTGAATTTTATTTGCCAAATATTCTAGCAATCAACTCGATGAGTAACATGTGATCGATCAATATAATGTATTGTCTATTGGTCCCTGTGTCGGATAATAGTGTTTGTAAGAGCACTTTGCCCGATATGTTATGCTTGTTGACGCCCCCTTATCCATGACAAAAGGGATACATAGATGTTGCATTGTTCAGCATTTAGCAAGTTAATTCCGCTCAAACCGATGCTAGGGGTCGTCTTGAACTTACTATGAGGTAGGAATTTTTGCTCTTTGTTGAAGGCCTCATGGATACTTCAAGATGATGAACATCAATGAAAGCGTTGTTTCATTTACTTAATCTTCTAATGTATTTAAAGGGTTTTGTCCCGTGTACATTTACTCCATATTCCTTTATTTGTTCATTGTACATTGAAATTACTCATTGGATATGAACTACTAAAATATCGTTATTTTAAAATAGCCTTATTTTCAGAATCAACAAGTCAAGCGCCTACTCAATCATTTCAACAAGTGCATACAGTTGGTATGTGTAAATATACAAACATTCAATAATATTAATTATCAAACGTGTAATAAAAATATATAACATTTTTTGTTGTCAACTGCATTCGGATTATATCACATGCTTAGTCCTTAACCATTTTATAAGTCATTTTCGTCATGGATATTACACTTACTTAAACAAAACCTAACTAAGCGATATTAGTTATTCTTATTTTGTTTTTTTCATATTTGAGTAAGGTAAGTTAAACCAGTAAGTGATACCCAGTCTAAAAAGCAAGGACAGTGGCAACATCGGAAACACAAAGACAACAAATAAAAGAAAAAAAACATACAGAGACTCTACACCGGTAGAGTAAAGGTAGTTTGAACCGAACCGGCAGTCCAAAAAAACGAACAATTCAAGGACAATGGCAACATCGGAAAAACAGAGAAACAAAGACATACTAGTAAAGCAATCATTTGAATGATTAATGATGCAGCTTTCATACTTTGCATGCATTCCTTTTAGCAAAACCATTTAATTGATAACATACCTTTTGACCTTTTGACTTTGGCCTTAGTATATGACCATATTTGAAAACTTTTACATTGGACAGTCGGCCAAAGGGAGATATTTAAAATTCATAAATAAATAAATACCGAGGTCATATGAGGAATGTATGCAATATTTTGATGATATTGCAAATTTACTTTATGAAGAAGGGTGAAGCCTCTATATGAGAAAATATTTCTGGATATCTAAAGAGTTTGTTATGAAAAAGATAAGTAAAGTTTCTTTATTTTAAATTTTAACATAGGAATATCTTTTTAATGGTAAGTAATAAGGGTTTCTATTTCACTGGTGTAATTAGGGTGATTTTTTTTCAGATTATTCCAGAATTTATGTAAATGCAATTAATTTTTAACATATACACAATAAATTCATCTATGCGAAATGTTTCTGGATATCTACAGAATTTGTATTGAAAAAAATATCTTTTATATCATTCAGTATAGTTTGAAACTTTAACATTCTGTTTATTCTTTGAATGGTAACATTTTTTGCAATTCACAGCAAGGTGACTTATTGCTTTTAACTGTTTCTGATTATTTTTCAATTTCTTATGACGGATAGATCATTGGAGATGTTACTTAAAGATCTGTTATTTTCTATTATGAAAATTATATAAAATTATATTTTCTGCAATCAGACGATCAAAGAACTAATAGCACTGATCTGATGCAATCGAATAATCAAAATACTGATAGCACTGATCGACAGAAATACAATTAATTAATTAAAGAAGGTGTGTGAAAGTAGTTTTACTTTTTGATAATGCCCGATCTGCGGTGGTGGTCCTTTAGTAACTTCTGTGTTTGCATCCAACACAATTACTCCATAATTTAACTTTTCAATTGATGCCAGAAGTTATTTGTACATATATGTATCTATTTCTCAGAGGCACATAAATTTCTGTTCATGCTTAATGTTTCTTCTTGACTGCTACACGGGGGCATACTGTAAGTGTTTCACAAAACACATCTTGTTTTGGTTGAAAATATAAATCACTGTCGAGGGCCATGTCTATAATGTAGTGCCGCTTTGGGAAACGACTTGCAGTCCATAATGTTTTATTTTTTCCTTTAAACAGTTTTCATGAGTTTTTAAATTTGTAACCTTAATGTCCAACATTTCTTTATTAGTGGCGTTCTTTTAAAAAAATGTTTGGGTTTATAACCAGATAAAATTAAGTTTTTCCTAATTCTGAATTTCTCCTAATAAGTTTTCATTAAAATCTTTTTTTTCTTTTTTGTGTCGTCTGTTGTAAGCATTTGGGATTGCCTAAAATAAGTTTGTACTCTTCATATTAAACAAGTGTAACTTATTTTTAATTTTAAAAATTGAACATTTTGATTGTTTCCAGTAGGGTTAAACAACAAAAGTATTTGTTCCAAGATTTTTTATAGAAATGAAAACATATAAAGTTTTGGGCCAAGTAATTGGAATTTTAGTATTTCCTCGATACAAGCGGGTGAATTTATAAGTTTTTATAATTGTTGAATAATGGACTGGAATGTACTGCCAGAATCCATAAAAACATAAGAATAAAAATGGGCATAAGTTGGGGCAAAATTAACGGAAAATATTTGATTAGATTTCCGAAACGATTATATTTTTTATTCATGTCGCTTTGTCATATATTTTAATGAGCTTGATGTTTTAAAATTCAATCATATTTATACTGAACCGCATTTCTCTCATTTTAACTTTTAAACCAAATGAAAATAAGCTTTAGTTGTATGGGTTATCCTAGATTTTAAGGCAACAATTTTTACATTTCACATTTTCTTTACTTATTTTTGTCTAGATTTAAAGTGAAACTGCACCTTTTTTCCATAATTTCATATATGGTAAAGAATGTTATTCTATATCACTTGGTGAAAACCCGACCTCGATCTCTTAAGTGGTTTTAGAGAAATAGGATTTTTCTCAAATGTGGATCACTTCCGGTATCTCAATACATCATAGATACTTTAAACACGTGTTAATCACATGGTTGTTTTTGAACCGTTTGATTGGGCAAAAATTTCGTATCATTAACCACACCGTTAAAGATCACTGCGATGTACTAACTATTGCAATATTGAAAGTGTGCATTCAAAGTGCATTTACAAAAAACTTCATTTTATTCCCTTTCGCATATTATTTATTTATTTATTTTAAATATGCACAATGATACAACCGAAATGTCTACAAAATATGAAAGGTATTTTCTTCGCCAGTATTTATTGAACAAAAGATGGAATGTATTGACATAAAATAATTACACAAAAATGTAACAAAAAACAACAGGTAACAATTCTGATATAACCTCGGGTATTTGAAACTTTTGATGTAGACGGTCACCAATAGTCGTTTATTGCTACTTTCGTTGGATAATTGGTCACAGGATAGGTTGTCAAACTGCCCAAGTTGAGCATCTGATACATTAAATTTTGATTTAAGGTGGCTCACTTATCACATTTCTGAGTTTGTGTCAGATTTCGGTTTTCTCCAGTTCACTGCCTTAAAGAATTTTGCATACGGACTTTTTTATTTTGTGAATGTCTTCTATATGTTAAATTGATGCACCTGACAAGTTTTCATAAAATTCTTGATATAACTTCCTAGATTTTAGACAAAAAATAGTCCAGAGAAATATATTTCCCACCAAAGTTTTGATGTCTCCTATCACCGATATCAGTTTTTAAGCATCTTTGGCTTCATGGTCTTCTAAATATTTAGATTCTATCTGCACTGAAGAGACATAAGTTGTCAAAATGCGCATATGCAGAATCAAAATTCACAGTAACTCCAGTATTAAGTTATTTGTTACCACTGGGTCGATGCCTCTGCTGGTGGACTGTTAGTGCCCGAGGGTATTCACCAGCCCAGTAGTCAGTACTTCGGTGCTGACCCGAAAGCCGATTCTATTTGGAACCTTAAAATGTCTAATTTTTTGTAAATTTTATTGAAACTAAGGAGTATCTTCCTCACGCAAAGCTCTGTCCTTAGCTGATTTTGGCTTTCTATTTAGATCATATTTGGTAATTTGTTCTCTATTAGTTTTTAAGCATCTTTTGCTTCATGGTCCTCCGAATATTTAGATTATATCTGCACTGAAGGGACATAAGTTGTCGAAATGCGTATATGCAGAGTCAAAATTCACAGTAACTACGGTATTAAGTTATCCGTTAAAAGCACACGGACCTATATACTAGTATTTCTTTTTACCATTTCATTAAGTAGACAATGCTTAATCAATTTAAATAGGTTTCAAGAAATCCTTGTTACAAACACCATCAGGAGTGAGCCTCCTTAAGAGATTTAAGAGATTCATCGATCTAAGTTGCTAGCCCGTTTGTTAAATCGGTTTGTTTATCTGCAATTCCTTCAGAATCCCAAATCATATTCCAAACCAATTTACAGGATATGTTGTTCATCTGATCTAGTTGTACACCTGATACTTAATTTTTGTTTGAAAGATTTTAGAGATTCACAAAGCCAAAATAGCTGATTTATTTTGATATGCTATTTATTACCTTATCTGGTTGTGACCTTATAACTGATTTTTTTACTGAGATTTTTCAGAGATTTCCTCATTTGATTAATATTCTAGATTTGAAACAAATATTCAGGATGCAAATTTGCTATTCTCTACACATTATTAATTTGTTTTCCTTATATTTAGAAATTTCGTTTATCATGTAAAAGGTTCACTGAGCTCAACTGTAGTACAGGCGACACATGTGTTTCGTGGAACACATATCACTTTTGGTTGATTTGTTTATTCTCTTTGGCAATATGGTTATGAATATTTTCCCCTAATTTTCTGTCTTTTACAGATCAATATGCATCTATGAAAAAATAACACGGGTAGATGTTCCCCATTAAGCAACAATTACTGTTCCAGTCACTGTGTTCTCAATAAAATTACGGTCTATCAAATAACGCATAGAACAAAATAGTTCATTTTGATATATTCATATTTAAGTTGATTAATGAAATTCTGTCTTTTTCTTTCAGAATCGACAGACAAACCATCTACTCGTTCAAAATTGCAAATAGATAATGCGGGTATGTTACCAATGCAATGAAAATTCGAAGAATGTTTATCATTGAACACATGTAAACAATTATAAATGATAATGTGACATGTTAAACATTATCAAAATGGTTGAAATGGAGGAAAAAGAAACTAATTTTTGAAAGGGCTAACTTTCTCAGCGACTATTATTTAAATCTGTCGTTAGCTTAAAATATTGACAGAAATTCAGAAATTGCAACGGCAACAAATGAGACAATTTCTTTGGGGATAAGAAATCAAACATACTTCAGATAGAAAAGGTATTTATATTTTACTTAATAATGTGCCACTTTCCCAAAATGTCTTAGCTGCACACATAAAGGTTTTTGATAGATTAATTGCTATTAATTTGAATATCTTTCATGTCTACATCGACTGTTTACGAAGGGTATATAGAGAAGTATGTACTCTCAATCGTCACAGTATTTCAACTTGCTTTCGGGGTCAAGAAATTTTCTAATGAAGCTACGACTTCAACTTTATGGCAAAAGTTTTAGGTTAAGTTAATCTTTTACGAGTAAACGAGATATACCGGACATTTCGAATAGACGATTCACAGTATGCATGATATTGCTTCTCATTGCATATGAATACAAACTATACACACTTAAGCATGTTGCATGTTTTTTTTATATTTGATGAATTCAAAAGTACACACGAGCACATAAAATCAACAAGTCTAATGATTCTATTGTTCTGGATATTGTTTGCATTGCTTCGTAGCCTGAAAAATGGAAGGGAAATTTAACGCATTACAAAGGGAGCAATTCCAAATGCATTAACATTAACATCTAGGCGCTAGTCAAAATTCAGCTGTTAAGACAAAAACTTGTGGCTGTTACCACTCTGAAAAATGCGTTAATTGAAGCAATCACATCAATGCATGTGAAGTATCATTCGGGGAGACCTTAATTTAAATAATTACATGATTGTATTTTTTCTAAATGGCCAGCGACAGCTTGAAAAGTAATGAACATGTATTATGCACACCTCATATTGGCTATAAATACCTCACAGATTGTCTGGAATGTATTTATAACCTGCAATGGGCTATAAATAGCTTTCTCATGTTGTCTGTAATGCGGCTCAGTGAATATCTCTTTTCCCAAAAGTCAATAACTCTGCACATGTATTGTTTACCTGCAAAAGGATAATGAAAAAAAAAATATCCAGATTTCCATCGTCAACCGAATTTAGGAAAGAATAGTAATATTTGATGAAAACTTTTCAAAGTTCATGAAATTTTTTTATTTGTAGTAAAAGACACAAAATTAATTTTTTACATACAATTTCACTACCGCAAAAAATTAAAAAAGTAAAGAAGTATCAAAATTTTAATTTTCTCTATGATTAATTCTGTCTCCATGTATAATCAGATGAAGAACAACAATTCAAGCGTTGTCCCATTTCCCGGTTTAATCATGTATTGTATCGAATTTGTCTCATGGGCAGTTACTCCATATCCTTTCATTGTTTACCTAAAGCAATAATAGACTTTGAATAGATTGCTTCAGGGATTAATCAAGCTTCAAAAAGCCATATTCATCTCGCTTTCAGCTCTGTGAATATAAAATTTTTCTAGGATGATAAATCCCGGCAGTGGCCTATCAATAGTTATATATTATTCAATTATTTAACCTTCTATAAAGCAATATGCATTTTTTTTACAGGATCAACAATACAATTGTCTACAGACCAACCTCCTACAAAGGACATAGATGGTATACTTGAATAGTTGAAATCGTAATAAATATAAAAAAATGTAAATGTAATAACATTCATTACAAATTCATAGTTTTGAAAAGTTTCTTAAATTGCAGTTTCGTTTGCACCTTTGCATGAATAAAATAAATACAATAATCCTAACCCTAAGTATTTACTCTGTTTCCAAAGGAGATTGATACATTTTCACCTCAATTCAAATAATTCTATTTAAGAAATAGTTTTTTGAAATAAGAGCAGTTTGTAGACCGGAGTGGTGACCTCTAAATAGATTCGTTCAATACTGTATTTTGAGGGTGACCATTCAGTCCAAACCGAGATGTTTTGAACTATTTGTTTATTAAATTGCAAGAAAAGTACATATAAGTTTACTTCGCATTTTTCAAAATTATTATGTCATTTACTTCATGATTTATTTGAAAGGTTTGTGCATACATTTAATTCATCTTTTCATAAGTAATAAAGATGTATGTGATATACGTGTACAGTATAACGAAATTTACTGTTTTTTATGCAATTTGGGTATTTTTTGTATTTTGAACCATTGGGCCGATGTCACTGCTGGTGGACCAGAGGTCTCCGAGTGTATTCACCAGCCCAGTCTTTTTTGACTACTTTTGAATTATGGCTTTCCATATTAATTGATTCTAATGCTGCTGATGAGAGGCTACTCCTTGAAACACGTGCATAGCATAGTGAAATTTACTGTTTTTTATGCATCTTGGGTATTTTTTTTTGGTATTTAGAGGTGGGGGTTTCAACTGTTTTAAAGACTGTTTTTAATTCTTGAAATTATGGGGATGGTCATCACCTATAAGTGGACATAAAAAGCAATTTATCTTTTAAACAATAGAAATATAATTATAGGTGGATATTGCACATGTATTGGAGATATTTCACTATTTTTAAAATGGCGACGCGGGGCATTTTGAAAGGGAATTCGTGTATATATAAATCAATTCATCTTATCAATAGTACAAAATATGTAGTAATTAAAAAAATAACTTATTTTACGAAAGGATATGGAGTAAATGAACATTAGACCATAACACATATGTTAACTCCAACTGCAAAAATTCTAATGAGCTGTATGGCCATTTCGGAAATTTATTCCTCATCAGCAGCACTAGAACCCAAAAGAAAGGAAATCTATAATTTAAAAAAATGTTAAAATGCATAAAACCAAACGAAATCCGAATAATCAGTAATATCAATTATAGCTAAGGACAAAACTACGATGGTGGGAGTTAGTCCTTTGGTTTTAGAATTTACATAAATTTAGATAATAGTAATTGAACAAAGTTTACACATGCGATATTATCTCATGTACAAGTACACCGTATCTAAGAAAAATAAAGAGAATACATATCTACCACGGGGAATTGTTTTACCAACTCCACACTGCAATAAAAGACAAAGTCCTGTATTAAATATTTTACGAAAGGATATGGAGTAAATGAACATGAGACCATAACACACATATTAACTCCAACTGCAATAATTTTAATGAGCTGTATGGCCATTAGTCTTAATTAATTTAAAAACTTAAGATCCGATCAATCATTCTGGAACGGAATATTTGCGTTAAAAACAAGCACCCTCTCAAAACTTTTTTGTCAAACTAAAATAAGACTACGAC
>MJUU01047771.1:15158-49722 GCA_002080025.1 Modiolus philippinarum | reverse complement strand
TTACACCTGACTTGTTGGATATGTCTAACAGTGTAGTAAATTCAAGTAGAGCACATTAAACTAAACCCGTTAAGTAAAAAAAAAAAAAAAAAAAAAAAAAAAAAAAACATCTCGTGGCATCTTGGAAACCGATATCGCATAGCGGTCAACAAAATAGTGAATTGACCAAGTAATGGGTAACATATCCTTCTTTACATAACCAATTTGTGATAAACTGTGATCTATAAAGGAAGCCACTGTATCAACCACATGTCCTTGAATAGCGAATGAGTTGGTAGATGCAACTCCATATGCTGGTGCTGTTGAAGTGTTGCACCAGAGAAAGGGGAAGTTGGTCATTAGAAAAGTGAAGTCATCGTGTTTGTCGGACACTATTGCTACCTTTGTTTTCAATTTACAAAGGAGTCCGACGTGGAAGTGTTTGTAGTATCTTAAATTCTGAACTCTTTGGAAAGATAAGATGAAAAAAAATCACCGGTTGCTTAGTGACAAAATATCATTTATATAACGGAAGCTTAAATTTATGGCTTGTGCCAATTTTAAAAAAAAATTATGAAGAAGACGTTCAATCGATTCAGCCTTATAAAATTGGAGAACAGATCGACTGGGAGATATGTAGTTTGTGCCAATTGGAATTCCGATAGTCTGTAGAAAAACATGTATGCCACATTGTCGATCAGAAATTCAATTTTGTTTCCGATTCAAAGTCGTATTTCACAAAGTATGCTTCTTCACTACCTGTTATAATGTCCTTATATCTTAGATCACAATTCGTAGGGGAAAAACATCTGTAAATTAAATCTTTTAGCCGAAATTTCAGTTGTCCATGTGGAATTCTAGCATAAAATGTAGAGAAAACAAAAGTTTAAATAATGTCACAATGTTATTTAATAATCGAGATTTTAAGGAAGACATATCCATGATATTTTTTATAAATTGGCACAATTGATGACCGCATCCTACACACTTAAAATTAGCAAAAAAAAAAAAAAAAAAAAAATCATGGGTCACCAAGGTTGTTTTTTCTAGATTGTGCATTTTTGGCAATTTTTTCACCTAAGTTTCCATACAATTCACGGGGAAAATTTGCAATGGCAAACTTTAACTTAAAAAATTAATCTTTTATCTATGAGAATTTTTTTGTACTTTTGATAATAGAGTGTATAATCTCAACTACGTAAAAGGCGAAAAAATGTATATGTCACCATGCTTTTAACGGAGACATTTTACGAAGTTTCCGGAATAAAAAGGAGGTAATTTGCGGCGAAGTGTGCGACGTTTCACATTAGTCAATCACTAATGACGTCACAAAGGTCAAATGACTGTTCTGACCAAAAAAAAAAAAAAGAAAAAAAAGCGCGATTGAATTGCGAAACGCAATAGTGTCAGTCTACTTTCAGATGTCAAGCAGATCTATTATATAAAAGAGTTTTTCAATATCCACATTTCGTTTACACTACTTCTTCGATAGAAAGTCAGTTTTAATGGCCGTCTTTTACTGCTTTCCAGGTAGAGAATAACAGTTTAGAAAAAGTTTTTATAGAACAGTTTGCAGATCCAGTGATTTACCATTGCTTTTTGGACATTTGTGGTATTTTTGTACGGAGAGGAGACATCAGTGATTTCTATCTTGCAAATTGGTAGAAATGAAAAAGGAAAGGAAACAGACTAATAACGTCTTACATGGAGTAGATCAATTCATGAATGTAAGAAATTTCGTCTTTTCTTGAATGGTAAAAGGTATTTAGTGTTGCTGTAAACATCGGCAGTATCAGTGAAGAGCCAGTATACATGTAAAAGCTTGAGGTCATTAGATCCCAAAACCAATTTAACGGATTCGTGTTAGTAGTATCAAAAGGGGGATTCTGCCCGACTCATGCAGAATCCTGCATGAAAATCCTCCCCTCGAGGGCAAAATGCAAACGGACGGCATCCTTATTGAGCATAGTGTAAATACAAGAATGGCATATGTATTCAGTGATAGACAAGTCGTCCCACAGGAAAGTGGAGATCAGGACACCTTAAAGAGAGGTGTGCCTACGTCCAAGATTGATATAAATAAAGATATGACATCCGAAAGAAATAAGATGGATCGGTTCCAGGATTGAAGAAGATTTGGAAGATAGCACCCCCACCCCCAAAAGCAGCAGCAGTGCTGCAATGCCCCCAACCTGATGCAGGTGGATGAGCACACCCAGCAGTGTCAAAATTGCGGGGCGGAGCAAGTCCAGCGAATTGAGCAATCAGGGGAGCAGAAGACCACCTGCGGCTTCCCACTCAAGAGGAAGAAGGGGCAGTTCTGCAAGAGCAAGCCCGGGAAGGATGGTCTCTGCTAGAGGCATAATAGGCAACCTCGCGAGACGGAAGAGGAGGAGACTATCCCCGTCGAGGGTAAGATGGTGGTCAAAGAGACCATGAAGACCCTCCGCCAAATAACTAAGGATGAGGGTCTGAGGGGGGTTAGCAGGAAAAGTAAGGAGGCCTTGGTGAAGCTCATCGAGGAGCAAACCACCCCTAAATTCAGCCGTCAGGAAGTCTTCAGCAAGAAGAAGCTGAAAGCACTCGCCAAGAATCGCGCCCTCACCAAGTACTCCCGGCTCAAAAGAGAGGATCTGCTCAAGCAAGTGGAAGAGAGCATTAGAAGCGCCCTAGTTGAAGAGGAGATCAAGGTCATCGATAGGCGGCAAGCGCTGAATGGTGTATTTGGCACGGTTGTCATCGAACCCGCGAAGCCGCACGACGTAGCTACGTTTCTCAAGCTAAGTCAAAGCACGATCTCCACCACCATCTCAGATGCTCTCACCCAGAAGAAGGGATTGAAGGTCCACTTAATTCTCCTGTTGGAGCTAGTGAAGACAAATCCCGCGACTGGAGAAAATACTTACATCACCCCCTACTTCCGATCAGCTCTTGCTACCCTCACCCAATCATCCGACCTCGAATTGGAGATTGCCTCATAATGGAGAAGGCCAAGGAAAATATGGCTAAATATATGCGTGAAGGAAGCGGATGGACTTTCGGGCACGTCGAGAAGCTCGAAATCCACCTCAACCAATTCAAGCCACTCAAACGAGGCTCCTTCATACCACTTCCACAGAAGCTGAATCAGAGGAAAGCTATCATAAATGTGAGGAATGAGGATGATCGCTGCTTCCAGTGGGTAGTCCTATCAGCGCTTCATAATACTGAGGTGGATCGTAAGCATACCAACCGAGTGACGCTGTACAAACCATGGGAGAAAAAGCTCAACTTCGAAGGCATCGACTTCCCGGTGTCGGTCAAGGCGATCGATAAATTGGAAAGGCAGAATCCCACCATTAACTTCAACGTCTATGGCTTCGATGGCGTAAAGAAAGGTGAAGATGAGGAAGAGGATCTTCAGATCTACCCCATCAAAATATCCAAGAATACGGGCTCCACCCACGTAGATCTCCTCTTCTAGACTCGCGAAGGCAAGCAGCATTACTACTGGATCAAGAGCCTTTTACGTCTTTTGACGTCTCAAGTGACCGGTCACAAAGAGTCAGTCTTCTTCTGCCGCAGATGCCTCTCCCACTTTTCCAGGCAAGATATCTTGGACGACCATATGGAATATTGCAGTCAGAAAGAGGCCGTCAGGATCGAGATGCCGGAAGAAGGGACCGCCATAGCCTTCCATAACCACAAAAAGATGATGAGAGCTCCATTCGTCATCTATGCGGACTTTGAGTGCTTCACGGAGAAGCTCAGCACCTGCCAGCCTGATCCATCCCACTCCTACACGAAGGCCTACCAGCTCCAGCGACCATCGGGCTTCTGATATTACGTGAAGTACGCTCATGGTGATTACAAGGCCCCAGTCGTCTACTGTCGGGAGGATGCAGCCAAGAAATTCGTGGAGTGTATGGAGGAGGAAGTGCGAGCCATTGGTAAGATATACAAGGAGAATAAGCCCATAGTGATGACCGACGAGGACAAGGAGAGCTTCGAAGAAAGCACGCACTGCCACATTTGTGGGGATGAATTGGGAGGGAATAAGGTCCGGGATCACGATCATCTTAGTGGGAAATATCGTGGCGCAGCACACAACCAGTGCAATTTGGACTTCCAGCTCCCGAAGCACATCCCCATCTTCTTCCACAACTTGAGTGGGTATGATTCCCACATCTTCGTCAAGGAGCTTGGATACACTGAGGGTAAGATCGACTGCATCCCCAATACCGATGAAAAATATATCAGCTTCTCCAAGAAGGTGGGAGATCTGGAAATAAATTTCGTCGATTCGACGCGCTTCACGATCAGCTCGCTGGATAAGCTAGCAAAGAAGCTCACCCCGACCAATTCAAGACCGTGAAAGCAAGATTTAGCGATCGCCACGAGCTGATGATCAGTTAGGGGGTATTTCCCTACGATTATATAGACGGGGAGGCCAAGCTGGAAGAGACTCAGCTTCCACCCAAGGAAACCTTCTACCGCACACTCACCGGGGAGGGCATCAGCGACGAGGACTACGTGCACGCTCAGAAGGTCTGGGAGGCCTTCGAGTGCAAGACCCTACGCGACTACCATGATCTCTACCTAGAAACCGACGTCTTGCTGCTCGCCGACATCTTCGAGAATATTAGGGATATCTGCCAGACTCATTATGGGCTTGATCCTGCCAACTACTACACATCGCCCGGATTGTCCTACGAAGCTGCCCTCAAAACCAGTGGGCAAAGATTTGAGCTTCTCTCCGATCTAGACATGCTGCTAATGTTCGAGAGGGGCACCAGAGGAGGAGTCGCCATGATCTCCCACCGCTACGGCAAGGCTAATAATCCCTACATGGCCGACTACGACGCCTCTCAGCCCACCAAGCATCTCATCTACCTCGACGCTAATAATCTCTACGGGTGGGCGATGTCGCAGCCTCTCCCTACGGGAGATTTCAAATGGATCGAGCCAGAGAAGATCGATGAGATCTTGGAATACTCCGACGACCACGAATATGGGGCCATGGTAGAATGCGATCTCGAATATCCACAGGATCTTCACGACGCCCACAACGACTAGCCTCTCGCGCCTGAGACCGTAGAGATCGACAAAGTCCGCAAGCTCGTGCCTCATCTAGGCAAGCGTGAGATATACACCCTCCACTATCGAATTCTCAAGATGTATCAGAAGAGGGGAATGAAGCTCACCAAAGTCCATCGGATCATCAGGTTCAGGCAATCCCCATGGCTCAAGAAATATATCGATCTAAATACCGCTCTCCGCGCCAAGGCCAAGACCGACTCCGAGAAGGATTTCTTCAAGCTCATGAATAATTCGGTCTTCGGCAAGACGGATGCTTCAGGATCTCAATATGAACGATCATCGCATCACCAGTCTTGGATTGCCGCGGGATAGCTCGGACGCCGTGACGAAGAAATGGGTCAATCAGCAGCTGAAAGAAAGTATGAAAGACACGGACGACCTAGATTCAGAAATTAAGCAGATGCAGATGCAGATGACTATCAAGCGGATGCAAAGAGAGTACGACGCATCCCTCAAATACCTTACCAAAAAGTTGGGGACCAAAGTCGATAAGTCAGAGTGCGTCTCGACCAATGGCGGTTTGATAACTACAAACTAGACATGCAGAAATATCGCGTGCTAAATCTCCCACTCCCCATGACGGATAAGTCCATCGGATCATCAGGTTCAGGCAATCCCCATGGCTCAAGAAATATATCGATCGAAATACCGCTCTACGCGCCAAGGCCAAGACCGACTCCGAGAAGGATTTCTTCAAGCTCATGAATAATTCGGTCTTCGGCAAAACGGATGCTTCAGGATCTCAATATGAACGATCATCGGATCACCAGTCTTGGATTGCCGCGGGATAGCTCGGACGCCGTGACGAAGAAATGGGTCACTCAGCAGCTGAAAGAAAGTATGAAAGACACGGACGACCTAGATTCAGAAATTAAGCAGATGCAGATGCAGATGACTATCAAGCGGATGCAAAGAGAGTACGACGCATCCCTCAAATACCTTACCAAAAAGCTGGGGACCAAAGTCGATAAGTCAGAGTGCATCTCGACCAATGGCGGTTTGATAACTACAAACTAGACATGCAGAAATATCGCGTGCTAAATCTCCCACTCCCCCAGACGGATAATGAGCCCATCACCAAAGCCGTCTACGAGCGCCTGCAGGCAGATCTAGAGGCATTGAGGCTCTTCGTCGAGCTGAAGCATGCGTAAATCAAGACTTTCTGGTCTCTCTCTTTCGAGGGACTGTAAAGACAACTGGTTATTGCCAGTCGGACTCTTTGACCCATGAATTGAAAAATGCTGGATATCCCAGCCACTTCACGAAGATTTCCTTTACCCCATCCTTGGTTCGTCGCCGCAGGATATCTTCGATGCGAAAGACGTCCTGATCGGTGCGCTGCAGCTCCTGCTCGTAGAAGGATCCCTTGATCTCCTCTTCGTTGAAGAAGTCCTTGAGGCGATAGGTTGGTGGCTGCGTCGCTAAGGCCTGAAAGATGGTGAAGACTTCCTCCGTCCAGCGCGGAGTATATCCCTTCTCGAAAGTGCCCTTCTTCTTGATGATCCAGACTTTATCGCCGACGTCGAATCGATGAGGCTTCATGGGTGGGAGATCTCCGTAAAGGTTCCTGATGACCTAGGCCTCGTGCTCTTTCTTGCTGGCGGCGGTGGGAGTCATCTTGATTGATCGATGCTTGGTGGTATTATACTGGCGGACGAGATCGTCCAAGACGGGAAGGTAGGTGCGCGTAGAATTGGCTGAGAAGTACTTGAACATCTTCTCCTTCATGGTACGAGTCCAGCGCTCTACCATGCCCGATTTCTCCTCATTCTCCGTAGAGTAGAGCTCGACGTCGTGCTTCTGGAGCAGATCCTTCATCTCACGATTATAAAATTCCGTGCCCTTATCGGTCCATAGCTTCTCGGGCTTGCCATCCTTGAAGACGGTCCGGAAGGCATCTCGCACCGTCGCACCTTTCTTATCTTTGAGTGGCACCAACCAGCCATACTTGGAGAAGACGTCGATGATGCTCAAGAGGTATTTGAAGCCTCGATTATCCCGGGAGAAGGCGCTCATATTTACGAAATCGGCTGCCCAGGTCTCGTCCACCCCATCTACCACCACGCGACACTTCTGGAATTTGCGTCTGACTGGCTTATGCAGCTCTTCGGCTAGCTCATCCGACCATCTTACTTTTTTTCTTCACGCCAACTCGTCGCCCAACCCAAATCGTGCCTTGGTGCCGATGATGGGTCTGACGATACTTCGATCCATGCGCTCGCGGACCGTGGGCTGCTGGATGCCGTCCAGCTCCTTGAGCATGGTCTTATCGCAGATGGAATTTCGGGCGGCCGTATCCTGATGCTGAGCATAGCAGAGATCGTGGTGATAGGAGGCCTTATCCACGCGATTGATGGGCATCGACCAAGGTTGGGGGTGCCTCCTGCCTTCAGACGCTTATGAAGCTTGGTGCCAGGGACAGTGAAATTATGCCCGGTAAGTGCATTTCCACGGGCATGCGATTGAGCATCTTATTCCAGAGCCCGGCGCCCGACGCAGCCATAAATTGGGACTTCTGGGAGCCACAGATGTCGCAGGTTCCGACCTTCCGCAGCCTCCCATTGCTTGCCACCACCTCGCGGACCCCTAGCGTATCGGTGGGCTTTCGGCATTTCAAGCAATACATTGCCATTTTATATAGATAAATGGACGTTGAAGACCTTACGTACGATGAGCCTACCGCCAGTAGGCATAATCACTTTCTCCTCCCGCAGCGATCCATCCGAGGTCTGATCATCGGAAAATCGGACTGTGGCAAGACGACGCTGCTGAATAACCTCCTGCGCGACGGATGGCTCGACTACGATCGACTCTACGTCTTCGGAAAATCGCTCCACCAGCCCATTTATCAGCTGCTGCAGCGGGCGCTAGGTAAAGAATTTTCGAAAGACGATATCCGCGAGCTTCTTTCCATCAAGGATCGCTATCCGCACTCGTGATGAAGCCATCGCCCAGAGCAAGTGGTATCGAGCCCTTCTTCTTCGAGCAGGTGAGCGACGTGCCCGACCCCCGCGACCTCGACCCCTCTCGCAAGAATCTCATGGTCTTCAACGACTTGATGCTCAGCAAGCAGAGCAAGTGCGAAGATTACTACGTCGATTGCTTCTACCTCGGCCAAAATTACTTCAAGCTCCCGCGACAATCGATCCGGGAGAATGCCAACTTCATATTACTCTTCGAGCAGGATGCCAAGAATCGCGATCATATCCGAGGGGACCATTGCAGCGATCTGACCCCGGCTCAGTTCGATACCCTTTGCAATCGCTCTTGGGCCTAGCCTCTCGGATTCATGACCATCGATCTCACGAGCCCCAAGACGAATGGGAAGTATCGATGCAATCTGGATGACTTCTATCGAGTATAAAATAAAGAATGATGCAGGAATTTTTCCTGGAAAATCAAAGGGACTTGGATCGGAAGAATGCCCCCAAGCCCTCACGACCACCCTCTAGATGTAAGCAACGGTGGGAACGTGTGCTTATTAACGATAAGATCCCAGGATATAGATGCGGAAGATGCGGTGCCGAAAGGTATGCACACCACATCGATGACCAGGATTTCGAGGGAAGGTCCTATAATTCCCGCTCCCGCCGACGGCCGTCGCTCGGACCCCAGTGCTGCATCAAGACGGTTCAATGCACGTACCCATCCATATCGCCAAGCGATAAATGCAAGAGGCATTCGAGGCTATTTCCTAAGGCGTGCTCCCGATGTGGAGCTCCGATCGCTCGCGGTAAGGCTTTGGACCGTATCCACCACGAGATTATTGCCATGCCAAAGTTCGCCACCCTCTGGTCGGGCGTAAAGGTCCGGATGGAAAGGGGGTACGATCATAAAATCTTGGAGAGGATGGATGTCTTCTGCTCCCCCAAATGCATCAACGCTTAGGGGGCGTTCATCTCATCGCCTCCCATCGCCTAGGGGCGTTCATCCCATCGCCTCCCAACGCCCCATAGCGTTCGATCAATCGCCTCCCAACGCCCCATAGCGTTCGATCCATCGCCTCCCAACGCGCCATAGCGTTCGATCCATCACCTCCCAACGCCCCATAGCGTTCGATCCATCGCCCAGGGGCGTTCGTTCCATCGCCTAGGGGCGTTCGTTTCATCGCCCCATAGCGTTCGATCCATCGCCTAGGGGCGTTCGTGATGCTATAAATAAAATGACGTTCATCAAGATCACCGATCCTAAGCAGCGTGAGGCGCTTCCTAGGGACCTGCAGGAGACCAAGCGTAGTATCCAGGCTAACGATATGCAGCATTGCCGAGATAAGATCGGACTCAGTCGCGATCTTTCCAAGATCTTCAAGCCCGTCGTCGAGACGCAAAAAGAGACCGCTTCCCAGATCACCAAAAATATCGATGATCTCGCCCTACCCGCCCCCGTGCCTGCCCTTCCTCCTGCCGCCGCCGAAGGCGACGACGACGACCCTCTACCCATCGGGCAGGCATTGACTACCAATCTCGGTCCGAGAGCCACCCATTATCTTCAGCTCAGTATGACTCCCAAAGCCGATCATATTTTTGGATTGCGAGTGGAAGACGGCGCCATCATGATCGGGAGTCTCCCCGTCACTTTCGACGGTGACGATATCATCATCGACGATGAGAACTATAGGGGTACCCCCGGCCTATGGGAGCTCATGGTCATGAAGCATCCCNGCAGACCCCCAAGGCTAGCAAAAGCAAGAAGTGGAAGGAGATCGTCTCGTACCTCTATAAGCAAGATAAGTATGGGAGTGGGGTCCGGACCGTCTTTCTTCCCAAATGCTTCGACCAGTTGCTGGATCGCCTCGATCTTTGCGCCGCCGCCTATAAGGCTGGGAATAATGGGGTGCGGAACGAAATCGTGGCCATCGTCGACGACATAAGGAAATCCAAGCATATCAGCAGGGAGGAGTACGAGAAGCTGCATCGGAAGCTCCTCTAAATAAATTTACGATGCCTTTAGTGGTGAATCATGGATATCGTCGGAGATATGAAGTCGGTGGGCGAGGATTATTCGGTACCATCGCCAGTCTGGCCGGACGAGTATTCACCTCTTCTGCTGCGAAGACGTTGGGAAGCAAGGCCGTGAGCGCTGCCTCCAATGCAGCCATCAAGGGATTGGAGAATGGAGCGACGAAGGCCGTAGACCACGTCGTTCATCGAGTGACCCGCAAGAAGCCTGCCACCACGACCAAGAAGTCCCCAGCACCTGCCACCAAGACCAAGAGGACCCCTCAGCAGCAGGCTCACCTCAATAATCTCATCTTGGGTGGGGGTATCGCAACCATCCACGACGTCGTCCAGCGCTATAAATAAATATATGATGGCTGATATGCTTACTATCACCGAATGACTGACTTTCGACGAAAGCGTCCAGGAGTACGAATTCTTCGAATACCATTCCATCACCGGGACGCAGCTGAATAGATCCGGCACCGAGATCCGCCTCAGCATCGAGTCGCAGGATCTCTTTCTTCATCCCTCCGAGAGCTACCTCTTGCTGGAAGGAAGGCTCCATAAGAATGATGGGTCGGCCTATGTCGATGCCAATCTCATCTCCCTCATCAATAATGCAATGATGTTCCTCTTCAAATCCATTAGCTACAAGCTTTCCGGGCAGACGATCGAGCATTTGAACGATCCGGGGGTCGCCACCACCATGATTGTCCTACTCCAAGTCACAGGGCCTCAACCAGCTATGGGTCAAGAATACCTCCGATGCCGCCGCCGTCGCCAATCTAGGATTTGCCGCGCGGAAGGCCTACGTCATCGCCAAGCCCGCCAATAAGGGGACCTCCTTCACCATCCCCTTGAAGCATATCTTCGGCTTTGCCCAGGACTACGAAAAGCTGGTCTACGGAATCAAGCATGGGCTCACTCTCGTCCGCGCCTCGGATAATGACGCCATCTTCCGGGATGCTGCCAATATCAACGACCCCGGTAAGATCGTCCTCAGCAATTTCTCATGGTTCATTCCCCACGTGATGCCTTCCGACGAGCAGAAGCTGCGGCTCTATAAGACCATCGAGAGCAAGGTGAAGCTAGATATCGGCTTCCGCATGAGGCAGTGCGATTCGATCGGCGTCCCCGAAAGCCGTGAATTCAACTTGCGCCTTTACCACCCGAAGCAGCCCCGAAAGACCCTGATGGGTGATCGTCGCCTCCCAGACCGAAAAGAGTAACGATCAAGAAGCCAACCCCGCCCGATCAAGAAGCCAACCCCGCCATCTTCGACCATTGCCGCGTGAATGATATCTGGGTCACCTCGAATTCCCAGAGATATCCTGCCGTGGGTCATCGTGCCTCCTTCACGAATCAGAAGGTCTCAAGGCTCTATAAGGAGGCCGCCGATTTCCGCTGGAAATTCTTCAACATGGATCACCTGGTGAGCAATCCAGGCATCCCCCGCCGACTTTACGGATCTCCATCCCCTTTTCGTATTCAACGTCTCCAAGCAGAGCGAGCGCCTCAAGAACTCAACGATCGACGTCTATATCAAGGTAAGATTCGATCAGAACGTCGCCGCCAATACCCAAGCCTACGCTTTGGTCATCTCCGATCGCATCCTCCAATTCGTATCCGATGGCCAGAAGATGAGCGTCATCTTCTAAAGCTGAGCTCTGCAGTAAATAAATGGACAAAATTCATATTCAACTACTGTTTGCAATCCGACCCGCTGAAGTCTTCGCCATGTTGGTGAAAGCCAAAAACCTCCAGAAGCACTACGACGGTCTGGAAGATTGGAAGCAGAGACTGGTATCCGCTTTCTACGTCGCCACCTGTAAATAAATGGACGATTCACTTTTGCGGAAAATCGCCACCAATACCGAACCTAAGCATGGGTTCTCCTTCATCGTCTCTGGGGACGACAGTCAGATCTTGACCTTCTTCAACCCACCCCTCCGACTGCGCGAGGAAAAATCTTACGAGATGGCCCTCGTGAATCTGGAGACGTACTACTCCAACCTCAATATCCATGCTGGAAATAATTCCTTCCGCTACTCCCCAGACGAAGGGCCCACTGGTTTCCCATCGCCCTGAGCACTGGCTCCTATGGCATTGATGATATCAATGACGAGATCCAGCGGCAAATGCGGCTCAGCAAACACAAGGCTAATATCCTTCTCGATGCCAACCGCGCCACTCTGAGAGCAACGCTCACCCTCGCCAGAAGCTACCAAGTGGATTTCGATGTACCCAATAGCCTGAATACGATGCTTGGATTCGATTGCCGAACGTATATCTACGACCGGAGCACGAATGGATACGTCGAAGGTGAGCATATCGTCGATATCATCAGCATCAATAGCATCCTCGTGAATAGTGATATCATCCAAGGCAGCTACGTCAAAGGCACCCAGCAGTCCACCATTTATAGTTTCTTTCCCGGGGTCGATCCAGGCATGAATATCATCCAGACCCCTAAGAATCTGATCTACTTACCCGTGACCCTGAAGACCATCAATCAGATGCAAACCTACCTGACCGATCAAGAAGGTCGCCCCATCGATCTGCGAGGGGAGCATCTCACCATTCGCTTTCATCTGCGTGAGGTATAAATAAATGGATTATCAAGAGCATTGTCTCAACTTGACGAAGGGTCAGGTGGAGAAGATCCAGCGTGCGGCAAAGAAAGGTTGCCCCGTGAGCGTCCGATTTCTGCATGCCAACCTATCCGGTGGGCATAAGATGTTCCTCACCCAACGGCAGATCCAGCGCATCACCAAGCTCTTGCAGAGCGGTAAGGGTGGTATGGTCTTGGAGATGAACCCGAAGCAGGTGAGGCATAACGTAAAGGAAGGTGGATTTCTCCCCATGCTTGCAGGTCTCGCCTGCTGTGCTACCTATGCTAGCCAAAACCGTGCTGCCTGCTTTGGGTGTGGGTGCTTTGAGCGGTTTGGGTAGTGCAGCAATCCAAAAAGCCGAGGGATCCGGATTATATCTCAAGGAGGATGGGAAAGTATGCTGCGTGAAACCCCAGGGTCGTGGTCTGCATCTCAGCCCAGGCACTTTGTCCAATACTTACGGTGATGGATTGTACTTGAAGAGTGGAAGTCGGCTCTATGATGGTAGTGAATTGATCCTTGGCCCCAATAGCCCCTTCAAGAGTATCCCCCTGCTAGGCATGCTTCTCTAGGGCCCTAGATAAATGGATGAAGTGGATGCCAGTCATATCGAATGCATGGAAGAGGAGCTCATCTCAGAAATCCAGAGATATGAGCATGCTTTGAAGATCTATACCCGACTGGATAAGGTCGTCTCCTTTGCCCAGGGTGCGTGTTCCGTGGGCAGTCTATTGCTGACCAGTGGCACGATGGGGTCTGCTCTGACCGGTGTGGGTGCGGTGGCATCCATTCATTCCCCTGGGTTCCCTCGCCTGCCTATGTGCCATGGGAAATATGGTCCTGTCCTTGATCTCGCGCCGAATCGCCAAGAAGAAAAAGAAGCATCGAAATACCGTGCGATTAGCCAAAACCTATAGGTCCTAGCTGGTAGGTGAAGATCCTGCAGTCTGCCTGAAAAATTATTACGATGAGAAGGGTCAGCTTCGTCAACCTTCTGTCCCAATTAGTGAAGAATTGAATGCGCATGCGCCGAAGGGAGGGTTCTTCCAATCGCACCTCGCTCGGCTACCCCTCGCTCCCCGCTCATTCCCGAAACCTCCATATCAAAGTGCCAAGTGACTAAAAAAAATCCAAAACGGATTGGGAAATTCTTAGTCTCCAAGATTTTTTTTTACTTCCTCACCAAATCGTAGGAGAGGTATTCCTGCTTAGTTTTCTTGCTCAGCTTGAATCCGGTGCTCCGAACGAAAGCTTCTACAAGTGGACCCTTCTCTTTGTTCAGCGTGGGGCAAGCCCATACTCTNGTGATTTCTCCTTGTCTGTCTTTCAGAGTGAGAATCCTGCTTTTGCCAAACTTACCTTCCACTTCAATCACCTCCAAGATCTTATAGATCACTCCAGTTGGCAAACCCTTCCATTTGATGGCTTCCTGATTCTGGTCACGCACCTTTTCCTGGAAGGCATTTTCGCTGATAAAATCATCTTGGGAGATTTCGACGAAACCATTGTGTACGAAAGTCATATTTCTTGTATTTACCCTATGATCAATAGGAATGCCGTCCGTTTGCATTTTGCCCTCGAGGTGAGGATTTTTATGCAGGATTCTGCATGAGTAGGGCAGAATACCCCTTTTCATACTACTCGTATTTATAATGTGCGATATCAACTAGTATGTAAAGAATGTAAGTATGAATTATCCCGGGAGTATCGAGATTAAAATACTGTCCTATAATCACTTGAACCTATCAAAGCTGATACGATATATATAAAAAGTGACAGGCAATGATGTCTATGCCTATGGAAATAAAATATTTGTATTTGTATTTGTATCTAGTACGAGTAGAGGAGGGGAGGAAATGAACAGAGGGGTCACTCATACTTATCTTTCCCTCCTCCCACTCCATTCTCCTTTTTTATCTGCACTGATGAGACATAAGTTGTCGAAATGCGCATATGCAGAAAGTAAATTCACAGTAACCTCGGTATTTAGTTATTTATTACCACTGGGTCGATGCCACTGCTGGTGGACTGTTAGTCCCCGAGGGTATTCACCAGCCCAGTAGTCAGTACTTCGGTGCTGACCCGAAAGCCGATTATTTTTGGAACCTTACAATATCTAATGTTTTGTGAATTATGTTGAAAACTAAGGAGTATCTCCCTCATGCATAGCTCTGTCCTTAGCTAATTTTGGCTTTACATTTAGATCATATTTGGTTATTTGTTCTCTATCAGTTTTAAATATCTTTGAGTATATGGTCTTCCAAATATTTAGATTTTATCTGCACTGATGAGACATAAGTTGTCGAAATGCGCATATGCAGAAAGTAAATTCACAGTAACCTCGGTATTTAGTTATTTATAACACATGTAACACCTGCAAACTAATACTCCTAATCCCACACTTCTTTTCACCTTTTCTACAACTTTCCACCCCTCTTCTCTCTGCTCTAATTTTACAGATGGGTCATTCTAAAAAATTGTCGATATTTGTGTTTTCGGTTGTATGCGTGATATAGGGTATTTTTTTCACTTTTTAAAATTTTCAGGATGCATATTGGTAATGTATGGAGTGATTTGTAATACATAAATAACCCCTTTATGTCTAATTCTTTGTTTAATTTGACTTCAAAAGTGGCAATTTTGGTAAAACTGTTTGTGATTTTACCGTGATAGCAAAAATATATCAAGATATCTTTTAAAAAATGAAAATTCAGATTCAAAATTATAATATTTATTTTCTATCAAATAATTTCTTTGAAAATAACACATAAACAAACGATACCAAACACGTACATATTCTATGACAAAAATACAGGAAAACATTTGTGCTTTTCGCCGTGTCCCTCGTGTTACTGTAACCGTGTTATTCAACCAGGAAGTAAGGGTTATCTCTCTTACTGATTAACTTGGTGCCTTCCTGAAGTACTAATTCATCTTTGAAGTATTGGATATTCCATAAGGCCCTTTGATGCTATTCAAGCCTAAAAATTTACCTCTTATGTATGCAGGGTAACACCGTAATTTTTATTTCTGTCCCAGTTGTTACTGCATTTTCTATTATTCTTCATATTTATTTAGCACCAGCTTGTGACCAGTATTTGTATTTAGTAATTTGCTTTGCAGAACAAGCTGATTCGTTATACAAGGGAACATACAATGTGAATAAAATTGGATTTAGTAATGAATATGTCCCTTGTGTTACGTAACACAAGGGACCAAATTCGTAAAATCAGGGGCGACAAGTTGATTCTAAGCAACCATGTTTGAGAGGAAGACAAAAACAAATGCAATCACCCCGTGAACAATACTTTTCTAGCTCATCTTATTGGAAACATAGGTCCTTATTCATAATAGTAAGGATTTTTGAAACATTATGCTGACAGTAACACAAGGGACAATGAAAAAAGTAACACACGGGGCATTTAAAGTAGCACAAGGGACATACATGATTGCTTACTCAACGATGCAACTTCAATATTACTATTGCATACAAATCAAATTTCAATGAATCGGTAATTTTTTTACTTCTTAATTCAATAGTTTTACAAAACTAAAAGATCTTTTAGAATGCACAAAAATCTTATAACAAAAGTAGCCGAAACATTAACATGCAAAAACAAATCAATTTTGACGTGCTAAAATTCATTTGGGTTAGCTTTTCTATATGTTTCTTAGAAGGAAGGGAGTAATAAATGACTACTAATATATTTTCAGAAGTAAAAAAATAAACGTGAAAACTTTCAAAAATCTTTTAATTGATAATGTTGTAGAAATAAAATGTCCCTTGTGTTACCAAATGTCCCTATTGTTATCTGCTTGTGCGATTGCAGGATGCCTGGATGTGATTTTTCTCTTCAAGCAGATGAAGTAATTGACCTCTACTTTTCCATTAAGTAATTAAGATTAGAACGTTTAACCATTTTATAAGAAGAAAGCAATGTTTATATGTACTCGATACAAGTGTCCCTGGTGTTACTAAATGTTCCTTTGTGTTACTGAAGTTAAAATTTGTATTATTTTCATGTTTTAAGTTAAAATTTTCATTCTCTTTGAATGAAAATGTTGGTTTCATCGTTCCATCTTTGGGTCATCAAACTGAAATAATCAAATTGTAAACATATAGAAACAGTATTTTATTTTTGATGGTAGAAAGTCACTGGTGTTACCAATTGTGTCCCTGGTGTTACACAATTGTGCCTGGTGTTACTGACCAGTTTTTGACAAACCAGAAATTTGTAGCTCAACGCTAGTGGTCAAAATTAAGAGGAAAGATAGCGTATGTTTCAGATAATGATATAAACAATAACATATTTTTGATATTTAAAATAATTAGTAAATAAATTGTTAAAGTTTGAAAGGTCTAATCCCGTTCGTGTACGCAAGAGACAACTATTATGTAAATAACTAAATCGAGACGATATCATTTTATACCAGTAACTTTTATTTGTTCATTATATCAAGAGGGTTAAAATGGCAATATTCTAATAACATACGTGATTTTTATCATTTTTCCTAATAGCAACACAAGGGACACTGGCTGGTGGCAATTGACTTATTTTTCATTTGAAATATAATTTTATGCATTCAAAGTTAATGCTGAGATGTTGTTTCTCAAACTTCAAATGATTAAGGTCCCAAAAACCTTAAAACTGAAACAAAATGGCCAGTTTGATTTTTTCTAAAATCGTCTTCAAAATATTGACAATTTTTGTAGAATGACCCAGATACATCCTCTTGTAGAGTATGCTTATACACATCCATGTCCGTTGAAAATATAAGTGCACAAATATTTCCGAAAAGAACAAAACTTTATCATTTCAAGTGTAAATCCACACTTAACAATTTTAATTTGTGTGGAAAACTTGTAATACACAGTCTTATCAAGCCATCCAAAAAGGGGTGCGGTTTTAGTCGATTTTTGTTTTGTTTTTTTGCCCCTTTTGGTCCAAATTGTGCAGAAATTTTGAAATATTTCCAGAAAAGGGGTGTTTCATCTATCATCCATCTCCCCCTTCGGATCCTCTAGTGAAGTCCTTTATTCTCTGTGCTCATTATTGAATGTATATCTTGATTCTTTTAATAAATAAATACACGTTCTTGGTGCAAAACCATAAACAATGTGGCATAATGATGTATGAAGTTTGTTCGAACAGTTTGCCTACAATGATCGTCGGCCAACATGACCTGGCTTCATCGAATAAGACTGCAGTGAATCTCCCCTATCCACCACAATTTCCTAATTTGTAATAACAATTTATTAATTTGTTATTACAATTTATAAATTTGTAATAACAATTTATTAATTTGTAATTACAATTTACTAATTTGTAATTACAATTTATTAATTTGTAATAACAATTTATAAATTTGTAATTACATTTACTAATTTGTAATAACAATTTACTAATTTGTAATTACAATTTATTAAATTGTAATAACAATTTACTAATTTGTAATTAAAATTTATTAATTTGAAATTACAATTTACTAATTTGTAATGAAAATTTATTAATTTGTAATAACAATTTATTAATTTGTAATTACAATTTATTCATTTGCAATTGCAATCAACTAATTTGTAATAACAATTTATAAATTTGTAATTACAATTTACTAATTTGTAATAACAATTTATAAATTTGTAATAACAATTTATTAATTTGTAATAACAATTTATAAATTTGTAATAACAATTTATAAATTTGTAATAACAATTTATTAATTTGTAATAACAATTTACTAATTTGTTATTACAATTTATTAATTTGTAATAACAATTTACTAATTTGTTATAAGAATTTACTAATTTGTAATTAAAATTTATTAAAGTGTAATAACAATTTACTAGTTTGTAATTACAATTTATTAATTTATTATTACAATTTATAAATTTGTAATAACAATTTATTAATTTGTAATTACAATTTATTAATTTGTAATTACAATTTACTAATTTGTAATAAGAATTTATTAAATTGTAATAACAATTTACTAATTTGTAATTACAATTTATTAATTTGTAATTACAGTTTACTAATTTGTAATAACAATTTATCAATTTGTAATTACAATTTATTAACTTGTAATGACAAATTAAAAAAAAAATTGTGTTGTTTAAAAATAAATTGTGTTGTGTCCCTAATAAGCTTCCGTATCATTATCCTAGTTAAAACAATAGATGCGACTCCGTTAAATTATTATGGTAATAAAATAAATATTGTTTATTACAGTAACAATGACTTTTTATACAGTTGCGTAGATTGTTTCGACTATTATAATGACCTCATCGATTCGCACTAGGTCAATAGTGTAATTGTCGACTCCTTAGGAGAATTATTTTACACGCCAAAACAACATCTAAATGGGAATAAAAAAATGGAACTTTTTGAAGCAGCGATTCTGTTGGTCAACTTCATTTCGGATACACTGAGCAGTCTAATTCAGTGAGCATTGGCAGGAACGCCCTTCATAGCAATTAGCTTGAACTTGGGATACAATGCCCCGAGGTTAGCTTATCATATTGTCCAACTAATACAAAATAATTAGATTGACCAGAATAAGTATACCCTCAGCAAAGCAACTCACGTGTGCATTTTTTGTTTTTCAGTATGCCTACCAATGTCATTATAATCATTGTGTATTGGCTAAACAATTGGGCATGCCTAACATGGAGCATTACATCCAAGTTAAGATTATCATTGTGAAGTGTGTTCGTCCAGGTGGGCTTAGTTTCGGCAAAACAAAAAACAAAAAAACTCACTCTACATGCATTGCTGGTAAATATTTGTCATGGAGATTCTACTATGTAAACTAAGTGAGTTTTTGCTATCTTTAGTTCTCGGCTCACGACTTTTTTTTGTGCATAAAAGATGGGATGCAATGTTTTGTCGAGAAATACTTATAAAACTTTGTTTTTTGAAAACCACACTAAAAAAATGTGACATACAAATATTCACACCAATCTATATATTTAACCATGGACGTATTATGAGAATTTTAAGTACTTGATTCAATATACCATTAATTAAATATAATTGAAAAATTCAAAAGAAAAAGAATTCTGGAAAGAAAAAAAGAAACACTAAATTAAGTAACAAATAAAAGTAGAAGACAAACAACCACACAAAAATAGTAAAATAAAAACGGTAAAGCAAAAGAATAAAAAATAAAACAAATAAATGACAAAAAGTAGTCCAGCATTACCAAATCTAGTGCATTTTCGGTCGATTTAATTCAATGCTGTACACACCCTCGTTTCTGCCAATCAGTTACATTTTGGCGTACTAAGTAATCTGGAAGGCCTTACACTTAAAACTCAATTATTTCTTAAATAGGAATGGGACTTATTGCTAAGCTGGTCGTATGGTACAATTAATATACATTCAATTGCACTTTGTTATAAAAAGGGCGAAGAATACATTCTGTAGAGAAACTGGTATGTGAAGTATAGATCTAATGATTATATATAAAACTTGATCGAAATTAGGTAAACTGTGATCGAAATTTAGGTCATGTTGCCAAGAGCATATTTTCCCACGAAATGATTCAGTCATTGTCTCTGAAAAGCTTGACAATATCTGAAATTAAAGCTGTAAATACATCTACACGATCTTCATCTGTTTTGGTGAGAAACACCGCCTCGTAATTCACAACTGACTACGAAACACTATGGTGATCGAAATATGGGGAGTTTCCCTAGCATGTTATTGTAATTTTTGGCCATTGTATTGATGATAGACACGTGTTTCAAGGCGTAATCTCTAATCAGCAGCATTAAAGTCAAATATAATATGGACAGTAAGAAGAACCCTAAGAAAAAGGTTGAATGGAAAATTATTGTTATACTTATTGACTTGGTATGTGAGGAATAGTAAGTTTATTGTCCCCGAGGTACAACTATTGCTCGAGGCGTAGCCGAGGGCAATAGTTGTATCCGAGGGGACAATATCAGTTACCTACGTTTATACCCGTAGGCATTGAGACTGTACCACCCTGAAGCACTTCTGTGCAGCCTGAGGCGTAGCCGAAGGCTGTACAGTGGTGCTCAAGCACTGTACAGTGGTGCTGAAGGGTGGTACAATCTCAATGCCTACGGGCATAAACTGTGTAACGGATTTATCCCCGGCTTTGTCTTTTATAGCACCGAAAAAGCACATTAATGGAAGTAAATCTGTACGAAATTTCAACGTTATCTGTGTTGAGCAATAAAACAAGTATGATAAATATGCAGAAAATGCCCAACTTTCCATGTCGAGGATGGTACCTAAGGTACCAACCTCAGACTTTACTGTTTTTAGGCGATTTGATTTTGGGTTGATGATTTCTTGAGGTTATAAGGTTTTTGGCGCCAGTTTTTACTTACTAACGTCATAGAATATGTGACGTTACCACAAAGGAATTCCATGGCACTGGCGCTAGCAACGTTCTTAACAACGAGACGGGTGCATGGGATTTATACCAACGGGCTGCCATCCAATCAAAAGCCGGCATTCATCACAAGCCGGGGATAATAAACTTACTATTCCGCGAATATCCAGTCAGTAAGTGTTTTATTATACCGAAAGAAACACCAGACAAAAGATATGTTTATGAGGGAAAATAGGTTATGCTAATGAGGGAAAATAGTTAAAAAGATATGTTAACGAGGGAAAATAGCTTATGCTAATGAGGGAAAATAGTCAATTCTTTGAAAATGGAAAAATAGTGGAAATATTGTATGATCATTTGTTATAGAAAAAGATAACTAAGGTATAATAATGCCCACTATGATGACCAAGATAATCCTTCTTAGACTAGTGATATATGCAAATAAGCAGTACAATACACAAAACTAATGAAAAGTATATGTTACTTCTACTTACTTTAACGTTAAGCATTCACCTAAGACTTTCTGTCACCGCTACTTTCCGGTCAAATTAGCTTTTGGTAAAGATATAAAGTATTTAATTTGTAATTTTGTTACACAATGCTTTTGAAATACGACATAAGATGACTATTCATACAATGTAGAGGTTATCTTTTTAATTATGAAGCTTAAAATCTGTTGAATTAATTTAAATTTAGTTGACAGATATAATCAGAAGAAATATATTTACGTATTTTACAAAAACAATAGGTGATTTTCGTATAACCGACTTTGTTCTTTAAAATTTTAACAAATCAAGATCACGTGACACCGGGCAAGCCAGAAGCCCTTATAAATTACATGTAGTATCCTGGCATTTGAAATAGGCACATACAAAGTAATATTATTTTGATAAAGCTCACCACACCGTGGTTCACCAAAGATGAAGTTTGGAACCGTACAGGTCAAGAGATAATCATTCTTACATTTTGGTTACTTTACGTTGAAATTATTTCAAGAAAGGCCCCACATGAGGCATAATAGTACAATAACAAATGTGAAATCACCGTATGGGAACAACACCGGATATTGATACTACCGGAGAGGACGATTGATATTACTTTGCCATGAGTGAAGTTGAAAAATCGCACTTTTATTATATTTCTTCTTAATATTTGTGACCAGAAATGTGTGTGATGTTCGACAGGATAAAATTAGAGATCATAATAGTCGTATAAACATAGAATAAAGCAAGTAAATAAAAATTAGAGATGGAAAGACGTCCCCTAGTACCGCCAAAATGTCCCAATGTGATGTTCTTTCTTCAAAATCAAACGATTTTAGGCGTGTTGTGTTCCAAAAACACACCATTTAGTTCAATATTTTCACCCTTCAATTGAAATTAGGCAAAACCATGTCTCAACAGCTGGTAATGTAACTTAAATCATGAAAACGAAGTTATGAAAGTGTACGGCGACTTGTCGAATATTCCAGATAATAGACAAGTCGCCGTTCTCTTTCATAGCTTTGTTTTCGTGATTTAAGTTACATAACCAGCTGCTGAGAGGGGATTTGCTTAATCTTAACCGAAGGATGACATTATTGAACTAAAGGGTGTATTTTTATAATACAACACGCCTGAAATCGTTTGCTTTTGAAGAAAAAAAACATCCCGTTGGGACATTTTGGCGGTACTAGGCGATGTGTTTCCATCTCTAATTTTTATTTACTTGCTTTATTATGAACTCTAATTTTTATCCTGTCGATCATCACACACATTTCTGCTCACAAATATTAGGAAGAAATATGATAAAAGTGCGATTTTTCAACTTCACTCATGCCAAAGTAATATCAATCGTCCGCTTCGGTAGTACCAATATCCGGTGTTGTTCCCATACGGTGAAAATGGAACAAACATATATACATATAAGAATTATATGCAGGTGGAAGCAGAATATTGCAAATTACTAGTTATTAAATAGAGATATAACAATTTTGCAAAATGTTCCCAAGCCAATAAGTACATATTCATCTTGACTATTCATTATCTCAGAAAAACTAACAATGTTTCTGTTTTTAAATACATGAACCGGTATCTTTCAGAGCGTTTGTCCAGTTTTGAAATTTAGGTATTCCAACGGAGAATTTTGTAAGCAAATCTTGATGATTTGTAAATTTTCATTGGACAAATTCATAATGATGACATGGAGCATGAAGACGCACGTTAAGTGTCATATTTTAATCACAATTTATACTTTTCAACTGCAAAGTTTCATATAAATTGATGAATGCACGAAAGTGCACGGTAATTTTTAACTTTTACTTGTTTTTGGAGTTTTCTTGAATATTCGTCGTAGTAAATCTTAATTAGTAGTCAAAGCGTCGTAACTCCAAATAATTTTGAACTATTTTTCCCTTAGCTCTTAATAGGACTGGTAAATACGAAGAAAATAAATACCTGAAGTGGACAAAATGTAATTATTTAATGATGTTAATTTATCTTTAACCTGAAATTGTTAGAGATAAAAAGATTATTTTCATATTACTGCAGGAGATAACTACCTTTTTGCACCGCTATATTCATTGAAATCGAATATTCAATTTTTTCGTTGGAGTACTTAGTTGAATTGTTCCCCTTTGTATAAGCGTGTAATACGCAAGGTCAAATTCAGGAACTCCGTTTGAAATGGTCCTTTGCTCAGTTATATGATATATCTTCGTTATTTGTTCAATGAATATTGATTACACCACCATATCCCGTTCATTATCATATTTTATCCACTAGAGATAGTTAAATTTTAAAAATTTTAATTGCGAGGCTTGCCGAGCTATTTTTAACTTTAACTATCGATAAAATAAAATTAGAAGTGGATAAAATATGGTAATAATCGGGATAAAGTGGTGTAATCTTTTTCTCTAATGATAAATGATAAACACCGAGAATTGTATTCCGAAGAGATATGGGGGAAAATAGCACGGGGCTTTATTCAACATACGTTGAATATAAAAATTCATAACGGGTCAAAACCGGTTTAAATTTGACATACCATTAAAGAATATAGAATATCTAATGATCAGGCTCTTAATAATAGGTTACTGCGATAATTCAAAGAAAATAGATAACCCATTGTTCCTATCCATATGTTAATGCAACTTTACTATGGCACGAATACTTCATAACTCTTGTCGTAAAGGTGTCAACCACCAATGCAACCAACCAGAGCTTGGAGGGTATGTAAAAGTAGGTCTGTAGCATTTAAAGATAGACTATGTATTCCTGCATCTTGAAACTATATATTTTGTATTTGAGGGAATTTCATGAATGATACACCCAATAAAATTCAGATAAATCAGGTCTATTTTAAGAACAAGGTGAATTGACCAGATTTACATTTCCAACTTACTTAGTAGTATATCGGGGACGTTCAGACCCATAGGCCCTATGTTAAAGGTCTTCGATTTTTCCCTTCCGATTCCGATTTCGGAGATCGTTTCCGTTCCGGAACCGATAAGTGTAATGGATGTGCTGATGTACTGTGTCGCTGACCTTTGGCCTCAACACGTATGTCTCGCCTTAAGCTTTGGTCTCACTTGTCAATTGCCATTGGTCATGCCCTGTCATTGGCAAATATTACTCTCGCCCTATTCTATTCAAGGTATTTTTTAGTTTCGCCCTACCTCAATTCAAGGTTTTTTTATTAGTCTCGCCCTATCTCAATTCAAGGTTCTTTTATTGGTCTTATCCTTGATCTCATGCTAACCCCAACCCTAACCTTTAACCTTACACTTATCCTCGCACCAATAATCGTTATGTTGTATATGTTCAGATATGCCATGATTTACCCTAACCAACCCAACCTTAACCATAATGAATATAACCCTAACCCTTATGTATAACCCTGGTCATTTGGTGTTTGTATGCATTATGTTGTGTTCCTTAAGTCCTTATACATTCGTTTCCTGGTTTTGTTGTCTTTTGTTCAAGACTTACCCTAACTATCTTTTCGTTTTTTTAGTAACTTCTGCTTTTATCCAATGCTATTCTTAAACTTCCTTTTTTCAACCCTAATCTAAGCTGCTATGACAACTTTTAACTTTTCCTTTTTTCCTATGTTTGTTTGTTTTGTTTTGTTTTTGTTTTTGTTTTGTTTTTTTGTTTTTTGTTTGTTTTATTTTTGTTTATGTTTGTTTGTTTATTTGCATGTTTATTTATCCAATGATATTCATAAACTTCCTTTTTTTCAACCCTAACCTAAGTTGCTATGACAACTTTTAATTATTTATTTTTTTTTTCTTTTGTTTTGTTGTTTTGTTTTGTTTTATTTTGTTTTGTTTTGTTTTTTTTGTTGTTGTTTTTGTTGTTGTTGTTGTTTTGGTTTTTATGTTTGTTTATTTGCATATTTATTTATTCATTAATATTTGTTTATTGTTATTTTTTCATTTATTTTTTAATTTTGGTTTTTGTTGTTTTGTTCTTTGTTAGATCTTCTAAGCGTATTCTTCTTTTAGGCATTGAAATAAACAACAGAATATTAACATATATGCATTTTATTATCTCCGTCATTAGATAGACACGGGTCGGAGTGCAACATGCTATCTTTACAGTGTTTGATATCCATAAGGTAATGTACAATAATCAGTCATGTAGATTCTTTTATCAAACACTAGTTTATAATCTTTACTTTGATGGATAGACAGTAGTATTTTCTGGTCTCTTATAATTTTAAAATCATCGGTAACGGTCTTCACATCGTCTCTTTAATTAGTGACCATATGTTTTATCGTAACAAAGTTGATGGTCAGAGAGTTCATATAGTTAAGGCTGATTCCTCTCACTTTAGATATGGTGGTATTCATGTTTTTATCAGGTCTGATTAACTTGTAAGCGTAGTTTTTGGGTCCTCCAGTCACAAACTCTGTAATTGTGTTATCTGGTACTTCATCCGTAAGATCTCCTAAAAAGTCTCCTAATTCGGGTTTCCACTCTCCATGTTGAGATGTATAAACAATAGAATCGGCATCGGCGTATAAGGCTCGCCTGTCCAACTTCTCCAAATAACTGTACAATTTTAAACGGGCCTGAGCGGTTGTATAAGCAGCAATGACGACATTAGTACGCCCGGAGTCTTCCACAAACTCTTCTTTATAGTGGTATCTAAATTCCATCATCTCATCATTGACAGGATAAACACTCATGACGATATTTTGGTCACTGGAAAACATATCGGAATAGTCCACAGGTTCACATACATATTTGAATGTAGAGTCCTCTGGTTGGGATGACTTGGCATTTGATCAATCCTTTGTAGTGTTGAATATCAGTAAAGTTTTCGGTGATGATGTGTTGATGTTCAATAGTGTTTTTACCGGTTTTATTAATGAAAGGATATAACGACGTCACATCGTAATAATCAATTGATCCACGATTCGACGTATCTTTGTACAACGTAAGGGCTTCCGTTCTTCCACCATAAAAAGCATCTCAGGGTTTCAAAGGAGTGATCATCTGGGATTGTTGAAGAAAGTTTTTTAATTCATTATTGTCTTGAACCTCTTTATCAAACTCACATTCCCATTTACCTATGTAGATATATAGATATAACCTTGATCTTCTAAATACCGTTTCTTTTCAATAGTACGTTGATGTAAGTCGCTCATGGTCATACCGTTCACGGGATTTACGGTGATAGCACTGTAACAGCGTAAACATCCATGCCAGAACTTTCCATTGAACTCTAACACATATTTTCCGTTTTCGTTCTCGTAGTATCCATCCACTTTGTAGGGTCCAATTTGTTCCTCTCCACCATTTTCTGCGTGCTGTATACAGACTCCTTCCTTTTCGGATAGGTATTTGATCCACTGCATGGCTTTCAATGAATGTTTTCCATAGGGGCGGTATCCGTGTGCAGGAATAATACCGATGGTATCAGGCTGAAGAAGTTTCTGTCTAAAGACCAAAGTACAGGCAGACGCTATTGTGATACATTGTTGGAATGGATCGATTCCTCTCTGTCCGTTACTAGAAGACATCTCTAGAAACAATTCACGAAATTTCAGATAGGCTCTTCTCAAAATATCCACATCAGATCTACCGTAACTCAATAATTCGTTTTGAAAATTGGAATGGTTGTTGGTAATTGGTCTCGTACCATTGGTAGAAGGTGTCTCTGTCTGTAGATTTCATTCTATCGGGCTGATAAAATCCCACATCCGGTAGATGATTCAGTATGGTGGTTTGATTGGTCTTCGTGTTGAATAAGTGTGGGAAATATCCTTTCTTCAGTTCCGTCAATCCAAACATCTTTGGCAGTTCGGCTAAAGCCACGGGTAAGAAGTTGATAGAATCTATCATTCGAATACGACATCCGGGTATTTCAATGAACACGTTCTTGGTTCCATTGGCTATGATCGTTGGTTTGACTCCGTGCTGATACAAATATCCTAGAATAGGTAACGAATCATACCCTATGTTATGTGCAATAACAGTAGCTCCACTATTGACACCAGAAAACAACCATTTACAAAAGTCTTCAGTTGTGTTGGGTCCTGCGAATATTAATTCGTTTTTTTCCACACATTTGACAAATACTACTTTTATCCACGTTTTCAGTAACTACGGTATTTAGTCATTTGTTACCACTGGGTCGATGCCTCTGCTGGTGGACTGTTAGTCCCCGAGGGTATTCACCAGCCCAGTAGTCAGTACTTCGGTGCTGACCCGAAAGCCGATTGTATTTGAAATCTTGCAATATCTAAATCTTTGTAAATTTTATCGAAACTAAGGAGTATCTCCCTCATGCAAAGCTCTGTCCTTAGCTAATTTTGGCTTTACATTTAGATCATATTGGTTATTTGTTCTCTTCTCTATCAGTTTTTGAACATCTTTGATATAATGGTCTTCCAAAAGTTTAGATTTTATCTGCACTGAAGAGACATAAGTTGTCGAAATGCGCATATGCAGAAAAGAAATTCACAGTAACTACGGTATTTAGTCATTTCATCCATGCACCGTGAACATACTACACATAAATTAGGCTTGTGTTCTAACGCTCCACACGTTGATGTTTTACAATGAGTGCACCTACCGTTGTCGTAGGGTGAATATCCTTCATCACACTGAATCTTATCATCCTGAGTGCATTCAAAATCAACTAAATCATGTCCTTTTATTTTTTACAGATGTATACCTGTGACTATTGTCAGCAAAATTTCATTAAAAAGAGTCAGTTGCTACAACATTACAGACAATTCAAGCAACACAGTATATTCAGATGTGGTGTATGCCTGAAGCATTTTACAAGACAAGACAATCGAGAACATCATGAAAAGAAACATAATGATGACAGTTACTTCCCCTACAATGAGTGTGGGTTATTATATAGGAACCAAGATAGTCTGTATGAACACCAGAATGAAAAACACCAGACAGGAGCTGGATTACCTCGTCAACCTGTTGATCTAAGTCAACCCAATCAATATTACATCATTGAAAAAGGTAAAGGTACCAGAATGCCTCGTTTTAATACAGAATCCAATGAATACCATGTCACGTTCAAAGTTTTACATGTCAACAGTATTCCAGAAATTTTAAAACACTACAGATATTGCTCGATTCCATTGTATTAGACTTAACTAGTGGGATGAAGGAAGAAGGTTTAGTTCTAATGACCCTTGAATGTAAGGATTTGGATTTTCCTATTAGATCACCCTTCATGAAAGTTGGACGAATTACAGGAGAGCCCCTGCTTGTAGAAATGGAGAAGGTCCTTCAATCAAACGAACAATTTACTTTGGACCAGGGCGTTGAACTGAATGTAACCCATGTGAATTTACCAAATGGTGGAGTCGGAAAAAAGTGTGATTACGTGGACACCGAACGGTTTTTGAACGATAAATGTTGTATCATACAGATAAGAAACGATGATGATCTCTGTCTGACACGAGCTATTGTTACAGCCATAGCCAACATTGATGGACATCCCCAGTGGAATTCTATTAGCCAAAGTAAATATATTCAGAAGGAGTTGGCAATACAGCTACATGAACCAGCAGGAGTACCGTTGATAAAATGTGGAATCGACCAAGTCAAACAGTTCCAGAATCTTCTAACTGACTACCAAATACATGTGGTTGCCAAGGAACATTTTAATGGTATTATTTACCAGAGACCCCCAGCTGAGAAGAAAATATTGTTGTATTATCATGATAACCATTATGACGTTATTATCAGCATGACTGTCTTTTTTAGTCGTAGTTACTATTGTACTGATTGTCACAAAGGATATAACACCAAAGAAGAACATGTGTGTAACAATGTATGTAATTGCTGTCATAAAATTCATGACCAAACCGAAGATGTCGAGTGGATACTTTGTACCAATTGTGGACGGTATTTTAAAGGATCAACATGTTTTGATCTTCACCAACAGATGACGTCAGCGGGAAACTCGACGTGTACTACGTATTATATATGTCGGAGCTGTGCACAAGCCATGAATAAACAGTTGAATAAACATCATACTTGTTGAAATGTCTACTGTAACATATATAAAGATTACTATCCACCGGGACATCAGTGTTATATGTTACCCGTGAATAACAACAATGAACAAAAGAAACAAACTTTCATTTTCTTTGATGTTGAATGCACTCAGGATGATAAGATTCAGTGTGATGAAGGATATTCACCCGACGACAAGGGTAGGTGCAATCAACGTGTGGAGCGTTAGAACACAAACCTAATTTATGTGTTGTACATAAAGTATGTTCACGGTGCATGGATGAAAACGTGGATAAAAATAGTTTGTGTCAAATGTGTGGAAAAAAACGAATTAATATTCGCAGGACCCAACACAACTGAAGACTTTTGTAAATGGTTGTTTTCCGGTGTCAATAGTGGAGCTACTGTTATTGCACATAACTTTAAATGGTATGATTCGTTACCTATTCTAGGATATTTGTATCAGCACGGAGTCGAACCAACGATCATAGCCAATGAAACCAAGAACATGTTCATTGAAATACCCGGATGTCGTATTCGAATGATAGATTCTTTATTCTATTGTAGAGATATCGGGCCTTGAAATTAAAGATCGGCCCTAAGTCGGCCCTAGATCGGCATTAATCAATACTATTAGTAATAGGTTCATATGATATATGGATTCGGGGTATCTTTATACTTCTAAAATGATTAGTCAAGGTAGTTAATGGTTAAAACCTACTGTTATGAAGTTATCGGCATCTTTAACTATTAGGCCCTAAGTCGGCCTTGATTCGGCCCAAGATTGGTATTTATCTGATCTATTGGAAGTAGGTTCATATCATATATCATATATCAATTCGGGGTATGTGTAGGCTTTTCAATCGGTTGGTCACATTGTCAAGTTAATATCTGTTACCATTAACAAGTCTCGTTCAGTTCGAGATATTAGTTTATTTCATTTTATCTTGATGTTTTCGACGTACAAGTTCATATTCTGTGGTGTATGTCAGAAACAATTGATGTTGCATATCATTTTTGATTATATTAATATCGTTTAGTTTTATTATTTTGTTGTAATTGTACGAAGTTTTATTGGATTTCCATGAATGTATCGCAGTTTTGTTGTCTTTATCGGCCTTTTTACGGGTTTTTGCTGCTGCTGCTGTTGCTACAGCGCCATATGCGAGGCATATGGCTGCTGCTGCTGCTGCTTCTCGTCCATACTAGGGTCTGTCTGCTGCTGCTGCTGCGTCATATATGACGTATAATTGCTGCTGCTGCGCCATTTACCATGTATAATTGCTGCGCTCTGGCGTTTCTGTGCCAAATTCGAGGTATAAATGCTGAGCTGTTGTCCGATGCATTGAATATTATTGTTCAAATCGTCATTTTCATCCATCAAATTCTTTTTTAAATCACCATTTTTATCATTACAGTACTATTTTTGTAACAATCCTGAAACAAAAAGTGGATTGAAGCTGTATATAATGTTGACCAATCAAATTGCAGAAAATTCAACCAATCAGAAACCGTCTTACAAAATCAAACGACAAATCACAGCCATCGATACAAATGATTTTGACTATATAAAGGCGTAATCAACCGGATTCCTCAGTCGCCAGACTGCCATTCTACTGACCATGTCGAAAGTGTGATCCAAAGCGAAGATACCTTAAGTGACTAAATGGCAAGTATATTAATTATTCATCACTAATTATTATTCATACTAATTTTAATATTCATAACTAATTATAATTTTTATAAATAAATGTTATAACTAAATCATGTCCTTTTATCTTTACAGACCAATGAATAACCAGATTGTGATAAGAAGAACCAATTTCTATTTAAAGTAAAGATACCTCAAATAAATGGTAAGTAATTTAATTACCCATCACTAATTCATATTCATAAATAAATATTACAACTAAATATCATAACTAAATGATGTCCTTTTGTCTTTACAGATATATACCTGTGAATAGAGAACCAAAGCGTGATTCGAAAGAAACCTCAAATAAAGGGTAAGTAATTTAATTACCTATCACTAATTCATTTACTAATTATAATATTCATAACTAATTTCCATAACTAAATTTTATAACTAAATCATGTCCTTTTATTTTTTACAGATGTATACCTGTGACTATTGTCAGCAAAATTTCATTAAAAAGAGTCAGTTGCTACAACATTACAGACAATTCAAGCAACACAGTATATTTACATGTGGTGTATGCCTGAAGCATTTTACAAGAAAAGACAATCGAGACCATCATGAAAAGAAACATAATGATGACAGTTACTTCCCCTGCAATGAGTGTGGGTTATTATATAGGAACCAAGATAGTCTGTAAGAACACCAGAATGAAAAACACCAGACAGGAGCCGGATTACCTCGTCAACTTGTTGATCTAAGTCAACCCAATCAATATTACATCATTGTAAAAGGTAAAGGTACCAAAATGCCTCGTTTTAATACAGAATCGAATGAATACCATGTCACGTTCAAAGATTTACATGTCAACAGTATTCCAGAAATTTTAAAAACACTACAGATATTATTCGACTCCATTGTACTAGACTTAACTAGTGGGATGAAGGAAGAAGATTTAGTTAAAATGACCCTTGAATGTAAGGATTTGGATTTTGCTATCAGATCACCCTTTATGAAAGTTGGACAAAATACAGGAGAGCCCCTGCTTGTAGAAATGGAGAAGGTCCTTCAATCAAACGAACAATTTACTTTGGACCAGGGCGTTGAACTGAATGTAACCCATGTGCATTTACCAAATGGTGGAGTCGGAAAAAGTGTGATTACGTGGACACCGAACGGTTTTTGAACGATAAACGTTGTATCATACAGATAAGAAACGATGATGATCTCTGCCTGGCACGAGCTATTGTTACAGCCATAGCCAACATTGATGGACATCCCCAGTGGAATTCTATTCGCCAAAGTAAATATATTCAGAAGGAGTTGGCAATACAGCTACATGAACCNGCAGGAGTACCGTTGATAAAATGTGGAATCGACCAAGTCAAACAGTTCCAGAATTTTCTAACTGACTACCAAATACATGTGGTTGCCAAGGAACATTTTAATGGTATTATTTACCATAGACCCCCAGCTGAGAAGAAAATATTTTGTATTATCATGATAACCATTATGACGTTATTACCAGCATGGCTGCTTTTTTAGTCGTATTTACTATTGTACTGATTGTCACAAAGGATATAACACCAAAGAAGAACATGTGTGTAACAATGTATATAATTGCTGTCATAAAATTCATGACCAAACCGAAGATGTCGAGTGGATACTTTGTACCAATTGTGGACGGTTTTTTAAAGGATCATGTTTTGATCTTCACCAACAGATGACGTCGGCGGGAAACTCGATGTGTACTACGTATTATGTATGCCGGAGCTGTGGACAAACCGTGAATAAACAGTTGAACAAACATCATACTTGTGGAAATGTTTACTGTAACATATGTAAAGATTACTATCCACCGGGACATCAGTGTTATATGTTACAACAATGAACAAAAGAAACAGACTTTCATTTTCTTTGATTTTGAATGCACTCAGGATGATAAGATTCAGTGTGATAAAGGATATTTACCTGACGACAACGGTGGGTGCACTCATTGTAAAACATCAACGTGTGGAGCGTTAGAACACAAACCTAATTTATGTGTAGTACATAGAGTATGTTCACGGTGCATGATGAAAAGGTGGATAAAAATAGTATGTGTCAAATATGTGGAAAAAACGAATTAATATTCGCAGGACCCAACACACATGAAGACTTTTGTAAATGGTTGTTTTCCGGTGTCAATAGTGAAACTTTACTGATGATCAACACTACGAAGGATTGATCAAATGTCAAGTGATCCCACCCAGAGTACTCTACATTCCAGTACTTCCAGCAAAGATCAACAACAAGTTATTATTTCCGTTATGTAAAACCTGTGCGGAATCGAATCAACAAACACCGTGTGAACATACCGATGATCAACGAGCACTGACTGGAGCGTGGGTGACGGACGCAGTGAAAAAAGGCTGTGGAAATAGGATATATAATTCGACAGATCTATGAAGTGTGGCACTTCGAGACAGATAAATATGACCCCATTTCAGACCGATGGTTTTTTACCGAATATATCAATACTTTCCTTAAAATGAAACAAGAAGCCAGTGGTTGGCCCGAGTGGTGTGACACCGAAGATAACAAGCTGATGTATATTCGAAACTACCATGAAAAGGAGGGTATACTCATAGACTATAACAACATGAAGAACAACATGTTAAATAGCTTTTGGGGAAAACTCGGACAAAGAAGCAACTTACCCCAAATCAAATATGTATTTGAACCTGTGGACTATTTCGATATGTTTACCAGTGACCAAATTATCGTCATGAGTGTTTATATTGTCAATGATGAGATGGTGGAATTTAGATACCAGTATAAAGAAGAGTTTGTGGAAGACTCCGGGCGTACTAATGTCGTCATTGCTGCTTATACAACCGCTCAGGCCCGTTTAAAATTGTAGAGATCTTACGGATGAAGTGCCAGATAACACAATTACAGAGTTTGTGACTGGAGGACCCCAAAACTACGCTTAAAAGTTAGTCAGACCTGATAAAAACATGAATACCACCATATCTAAAGTGAGAGGAATCAGCCTTAACTATATGAACTCTCTGACCAACAACTTCGATACGATAAAACATATGGTCACTAATAAAAGAGACGATGTGAAGACCGTTACCGATGATTTTAAAATTATAAGAGACCAGAAAAGACTACTATCTATCCATCAAAGTAAAGATTATAGACTAGTGTTTGATAAAAGAATCATCATGACTGATTATTGTACATTACCTTATGGATATTAAACACAGTAAAGATAGCATGTGGCACTCCGACCCGTGTCTATCGAATGACGGAGATAATAAAATGTATATATGTTAATATTCTGTTGTTTATTTCAGTGCCTAAAAGAGGAATACGCTTAGAAGATCTAACAAGGAACAAAACAACAAAAACCAAAATGAAAAAAATAAATCAAAATAAACAAATATTAATGAATAAATAAATATGCAAATAAACAAACATAAA